>JARJDU010003085.1:0-13343 GCA_030264695.1 Lissagria laeviuscula
GAAATTTATCAAGGGGTTAACCTTAAGAAATTTTTGACAAAAAATACTTTCTGTCTTAAATCCCAGATTTTATTTGCTTATTGTAAAGAGGCTTCAAAGAAACTCTGACCGTGTTTGCCCTGCTTCTGTGCGGCTTCTGGCTTTAGAGATATGCGCCAAAGAGTCGTGGAATTTTAGTCCAAATTAAATTTGGTTCATGTGCATTTATTTTAATTTTAATTAAGCTTACAATGACAATACTAAATAACCCGTATCTTCAAACTTCCTTATTCTCAAGACATCACAGAAATTGTGAAGACGATATTAAAAAAATGGCGCTAGTTTGCTTTTAATTAGGAGCACAATAAAATTAATATAAATAATGTGTTAAGCTATAATAAATTACTGCTATTTTAAATATATTTCTTTAAACTATGAGAGAGCGCCAAAAAATGTTAGTAGATTTTAACACAGCGCTGCAAGCAGAATCAGAAAATGTGTCTATCTCGCAATGTCAAAAAGAAATATTTAGCGAAATATGTTTTTTGTCCTGAATCCTGGATTATATTAGGTGATTTTTAAGAGGCTCTAAAGAAACTCGGACAATGTTTGCCCTGCTTTTGTGCGGCTTTTGGTTTTAGATATATAAGCAACAGTGTTGTGGAATTTTAGTCAAAATTAAATTTGCTTATTGTGTATTTATTTCAATTCTAATTAGGCTTTCAATTTCGATAATTGCTCCTAATTAGGCGCACAATAAGTCATCACTTAATACTCATAACACATAAACTAAAATTAAAAAAATATAAGTGAGTGTAACATTTTCAAGCGGTTGAAGTAGAACTTCTTTGACATTGTGACAGATAACAATTAAGTTAAAAATTAACAAAATGTGCCTTCTTTGCACACGCATCTTATTTTACTTGAAAATAATTTAAATTAATATTTAAAATTATTACTATAATATTGTTCTTTTTATTTGTTTTAAGAATGGTGGAGCCAAAGATGGTTTAGATATGAATCTTGGTCCTGCATGGCAAAAGGGATATACTGGCAAAGGAGTGGTGGTTTCTATTCTTGATGATGGAATACAAACTAATCATCCTGACCTCGCCCAAAATTACGTAAGTCTGATACAATTTTATATGACTCTCATCACACGCATGTTTATGACACTTACATATTTATCCTAGATCCTTCCCCTGTCTATTTAATATCCGGTTAATTAATGGTCAAAGGGATAATCTTCTCACGTCCATGATTTAACATACAGTTTTGTAAAATTTATTATAGACCCAACCTTGCTTATCCTACTCTTGCTAGAAATTTTTTTGTTAGCTATAGCATGTAAATGCAGCTTTAGCAACGAGAATGGTAAATAATGTAAATGAAAACGAAAAACGTAATTTATTTCTCTTGCCGGACCTTTCTCATGACCTTCAGAGGCTCACACAGAACAGCCTAATGGATTAACTAAAGCACTTAGTTACAATAAAGTTACGCCGCTTACTCGATTTCCTCCTGGTTTCGATTAGGCCGTTTTGAACCTTCTCCTTCTCCATCACCTCTACACTAGCAATTGTGCTCTGTGGCTTGATTATGGAATTCTTTTTTATAAGAGTTTTTTTTTTAATTATATGAGTATCAGCTTGCGTGTTACCAGCACCATATTCCTCTAACGCCAACTCTAACTCTATTATCCGTAATTTGGTTTTAAGCTGACTTTCTCTTTGGTATTAACTCATCACAGCAGAAAACTAACTATTTGGATGTTATTATTTCCTAGAAGTGCTTATTAGATTATCTGTGTTATTATATTCATACCTTTCGTGCTAAAAGATATCTTTATAACAAAATTATCCATTATTATACTTATTTCTCTAAAACGCTTTTATATGAAGCAATTTCTTGATGCTATTTAGCTCTTTCATTTAATTTTTCAATTGTCCTGGACAAGGACATTCTTTTATTCTATACCTCTATTTATTATTGTACTTTTCGTTCTGGGTTTGTATACAATATCAAATTGTATTATACGTGTATTGTCCTTGTGTTCGCAGGATCCTTTGGCGAGCACGGACATCAACGGAAACGACGACGATCCAATGCCGCAGGACAACGGTGACAATAAGCATGGCACCAGATGTGCGGGTGAAGTCGCTGCCGTGGCCTTCAACCAGTACTGCGGTATCGGGGTAGCTTACAACGCTAGTATTGGTGGTACGTTCTTGTATCTTTGTTTTCTTTTCTCCTTTTTTTATTGTAGCTTAAGACACAAGTGTAATATGAAATTAATTCAAATAACGAATATTATACTTCAATATCAGTATCTATAGTAATTTAATTGATGCATTTTTTGTGTGATGTATTGTTGAATTCTTCTTTTATACATAAACAGTGTACAATCTAAGAAAACACGTCAGGAAGTAAAAGTCATTCTCCAATGCTTGCTATCGCTGCAAAAGAAGGAAATCGGAAGAACTTCCGGTGTCAAGAAGCAAGACTCGACGCATTTTTAATGGATTCCAGACCCCCACTGATAACACCCAACACCCGTGCTTCCAGTTTTTTATTCGTGCAGATAAATAAATTACAGAATATCTTATGAGCCAACAGAGAGGTGTAATACCTATTGCCTTATTTTCTCTGTTTCTCTCTAAAGAACATATTTTATTGTAAATACGCAATTAAGACACAGGCTATAACCCAGATAAAAACATTTCGTTTTCTCACTTTTTCGCTACTTCCTTCTTATTTTCATATTGTGTTAAAAATTAACAACTACAACCTAGAAGAACAAAGGATAAAAGACAAAAGCGGTGTCTGAGACTGGTTGAAAAATTTACTTTACAATACATCTTAGGTTTGCGATACATATTTCTTCGTTTTGAAAGATTTATGACATATATGTATATGCATGAAGTAGCTGTAGCTGTCTGCATATATCACGTTACAATCGCGGACAATCGCAAAGTTTTTTTAGACTTTAGACAATGCTCCTTGAAGCTGCCACTGGCCGCAACTCTTCTTGTTCGAAAACAGCAGAGATTCGATTGACTTGGTGCAACTTTTGCACAGGCAATCTTGTCGTCCTGGATGCACTGCATTGTCCTTTGTCTATGTAGATACATGTACTTGCGTATATCAAGGATTCATGTTGAATTGTTTCATTGCTTCCGTTCAATTTAAGTCACAGATTTCCAGACGCTGGTCTTGTTTCACTTGAAACTTTAAAGTTCTCTCTAGTTGATAGTTTCAAGGATTTTGAAAGCAAATTAAAAAAAGCGCAAGTTTATTTGTTGATTTACGACATTGACATTCGATTCATCTTATGACAAATGTAAAGTTTTAATGAAAGCACAAAATTCAATTTAATAAATTTCTTACTTAATAGAAAAAAGTAACTTCTTGATTTATGTAACCTGTGTAGAGTGTGTAACATTTCAAGATAAATGTCTTAGATTCGAACTATTGCAGAGTATCGAAACAAAGACATCGTCCTTAAATTTTCACCGTGATTTGTTTTGGGAGACGCCGGGGATATAAATTCAAATTTTCTCGAAATACGTGTAACAAACATGGGCTGCTTGGGTTGCTGTTGCTATTGCTGGCACTCGGAGGTCACATATTACATGCAACGAAAGCGGTGGAGACGGCATCAGAAGCGATGTAAACTAGGAGGGGGCATTTACTGTGCAAAACTTTCCGGACAATTTCTCGTCCATTATAATGCGCCAGGTTGCTGTCCCCTTCGCGATTGCCGCCTCCACCAGCATCGCATGACCGAATTTCCCTAGTTTCATGTTTGGATTTATCGCGACCCACCGCAAATATAACTTATTAAAACTATTGCTATATATTATCAAATGTGCAACATTTAAACATTCAAATTGCTTATTTTGGTTTGATCTAAGATGGAACTTAATTAGTTTAATCCAAGAATTTTATAATTGTATTATTGCGCAAATGAAAATATTATAAATCCTAGCCTGAAAAACGAAACTCAAATAGAGAATAGTAAAGTATGTCAGTTGTTTGCATTTTATGCATTTTCCGGCATCGTCGTAATCGCCTTCCTGTGGCAACCTGTCTGCAATGCTAGGAGAAGCAAAAAGGACATTCTCGTCCTTGTGCAAATAACAAGATTCCTTATTTACCCAGAATTTGAATGTTGAGTATTATGTCTGCCCTACACGCAATTCATATTTCCATACCGTTGTATAACATTTGCATATTAATGAGCTTCTACAACAACTTCTAATATTTTTCTGTAACTCTGTTTAGATTCTTTACAATGGAACAAATTATATTATCGCTAATTTAATGTTTCAGGCGTAAGAATGTTGGACGGTGTGGTCAACGACGCCGTTGAAGCAAAAGCCCTTGGTTTAAACCCGGAACACATTGACATTTACTCAGCATCCTGGGGACCTGAAGACGACGGAAAGACTGTAGACGGTCCAGGTCCTTTAGCCCGTAGGGCTTTTATATATGGCGTTACTAGTGGTCGCAAAGGAAAAGGATCTATATTTGTTTGGGCTTCAGGAAACGGTGGACGCCATACAGATTCTTGTAATTGTGACGGTTACACAAACAGTATCTTCACGTTAAGTATATCAAGTGCAACTCAAGGTGGCTATAAACCATGGTACTTAGAAGAATGTTCTTCTACCTTGGCAACAACTTATAGTTCTGGAACTCCAGGTCATGATAAAAGCGTAGCTACAGTTGATATGGACGCTAGGCTTAGACCCGATCACATTTGTACTGTTGAACATACAGGTACTTCAGCTTCAGCTCCTTTGGCAGCTGGGATTTGTGCATTAGCACTTGAAGCTAACCCTCATCTTACTTGGAGAGACATGCAATATCTCGTAGTGCTAACATCAAGGTCCGATCCTTTGGAAAAAGAAAGCGGATGGACCTTGAATGGAGTAAAGAGGAAATTCAGTCATAAATTTGGATATGGTCTTATGGATGCTGGCCAATTAGTTTCACTAGCTGAAAAATGGACTACTGTCCCTCCTCAACACATATGCAAGTCACAAGAATTTGTAGAAGATCGACAGATTGATTCAACTTTTAAATTTACTATGACCCAACATATGGATGTCAATGCTTGCAGTAATACACTGAATGAGGTTCGTTTCCTGGAACATGTGCAATGTAAAATCTCTCTTAGATTTTATCCTAGAGGAAACCTCAGGATTTTGTTAACCTCCCCTATGGGGACAACCTCAACTCTTCTATTCGAAAGACCACGGGATGTGGTCAACGCGAATTTTGACGATTGGCCCTTCCTAAGTGTTCATTTCTGGGGTGAGAAAGCTGAAGGTAGATGGACTCTTCAAATCATTAACGCAGGAAATCGCCATGTTAATCAACCAGGAGTTCTCAAGAAATGGCAATTGATATTCTATGGTACTAGCGTAAATCCTATTCAATTGAGGAGTAATGGAGCACCTTCGGTTTCATGGAAATCGCCTCAGAATACGTTTACTTTTCCAACTGAAGCAGATTCCGTAACTGCTGATCCTTCAGTTACGGATAATTTCTTTGCTCCTGAAGTATTCAAGGGTTTCAATAACTATCATAATTTGTATACCTTTGCTGGTTCGGATCCTGAACAAGCGATAAGTTCCCTAGACGGAAAAAAGACTATAATTAGGGATGATAATAGGATTGATACAGATGAAGAAACTAAGGAAAACTGTGATGAGCAATGTGATGATCAAGGATGTTTTGGAAAGGGACCGAATAAATGTATTGCATGCAGAAATAAACGGATGGATAAGTACGTGATATAATTACCATATTTAATGCTTAGGCAAAGAGTATTAATTTAAACATTTCTATTTAATTATAGAACCTGTGTGAGTTTATGTCCACCAAGAAGTTACTCTGATGCGCAAGGAATATGTCAACCTTGCCACGAGTCATGCAATACTTGTACAGGAGCAGGACAAAATAATTGTCTAACTTGTTCACCGGGGCATGTACGTGTAGTAGATCTGGATATCTGCATGCAGCAATGTCCTGAAGGATACTTTGAAGGTATATATATATATAGAATATCTGTATAAAAAAAAGTTTTCCATAATTCAACGCTTTAGTCATTAAGAAGATGTGGAAAGAGAAAATTGCCATACTTGTTGTTTGTAGATTTTGCTGATAAGACTTGTACGCCGTGTCAACCTAACTGCGCCAGCTGTCAGGATCGTCCAGATCATTGCACCAGCTGTGACCATCATCTCTTACTTTATCACAACAAATGTCTTGCGTCGTGTCCCTCGAATACCTATGAGACTGAGGATTATTCGTAAGTATATTATCATATCAACCGAATCTAAATGTAAATAATTTTTCTTTTTTTTAGTTGCGTACCATGCCATGACTCTTGTGAAACTTGCAGTGGATCCAATAGCTCGCAATGTATATCCTGCACTTTAGGAAGATTTTGGAACGAAGGACGATGCGTACGGGATTGTCCTGCGCACCATTATGCTGGTAGTAGATACCGTGAGTGCATCGAGTGTCCTCCAGGATGTTCAGAATGTAATCAGACTACGTGTATATCGTGCTTGGACGACTGGCACGTGAACAGCAAAGGTCGGTGCGTGCCACACGGCAGCGACCATTGTGACACCGGTAGGGATTTAATCGTTGGCGCAGCACCTTTTCCTAATATATGATGTGCGACTAATTTCACTACTTTTAGATCAATATCCGGACGGGGGTCTATGTAAGCAATGTCATTCGACGTGCGGCACGTGCGATGGACCCACTGAACATGCTTGCCTTTCTTGTGCACATCCCCTTATCCTACAGGGTACGAAATGCGTGGCCGAATGTAATCAGGGACGCTTTCCTGATAAAAACATGAAAATGTGCGAACCTTGCGTACATACTTGCAGCGAATGTTCTGCAAAGTCAAATTGTACTAAGTGTGTTGTTGGGTTGCAGGTACATATTTAAAACATGTTTAAGACAAAACAAATTAAGTTTGAACTTTTTCAGTTACAAAGTGGAGAATGTAGGTCTTCTTGTGCTACTAGTTTTTACAGTGACAGAGGTGTATGTTCAAGATGTCACATGAGTTGTGACACTTGTAGTGGACCTGGACACGACCAATGTGTTTCGTGTCCGCCCGAATGGCAGTTTGCTGCTGGGGAGTGCCGCCCTGACTGTCCAGAAGGCTTTTATAAAACTGATTATGGTTGTCAAAAGTGCCATTATTCGTGCAGAAATTGTCCAGGTTAAATAATCATCAATTGCATGTTTTAGAACTATGTGAATTTGGTCTTACTATCTAAAATCGTTATAGGTTGCAAAAATTTGGCTGACAAAAGACGAATTAATTTGGAAGCTTATTTGGTCGCTGCCCCGCAAGTTCCCACAGTACAGTTTGTTAATCCTTTCAACTTTATAACAGGATTAGCAATCGTTGCTTGCCTATGCATAATCATTCTATTCTCAACAATATTTATAATACTACAGGTACAAAACTTATTATTTTGATATTATGATAATACAATATTGACTTTAATTGTATTTTCTTGCAGAAAAATAGCGTCCAAGCTTCTCAAGGTGGTTACAGCCGAGTATCCATCAAAAAACCAAAAGTCACCTGCAATTACAACGTTGTGGTTGATGGGGATGACTCTAGCGATGATTCTGATAGTACTGAAGAGCGAAAACTTATCACCAGCAAAGTGGGCGTTAATAACGCCACTTGTTAATAACACCTACAGCATTGCCAAAACACGGCATTGTGATCGAATTGTATATTTAAACCTTATATACGTTTTTTTGTAAATTACGAGAATGTCAGCTGATGGTATCCTGTAAATACGTATTTCGGCTAAGAAACTGATATACCCGCCCACCACACATATTCAACCGCTCTTTGATTAATTCATCTCTGTCGCATTTATCGAAGAGGAAATAGCTATTGAAAATCGAAGGAAAAGCAGAAGACCTAACTTACAAAATAGGAAATAAATAAAATAATATATAAATATATTTAGTCTGGAGAACAAGTAAAATTAATGAACAAAGGAAAATTACTATATAAATAAATAAAGATATAAAGGTATTTAAAACATAACCGAAATATAACATTGTAAATAATATAATTAATCTTAACTCGTTTTAAAAACCAATGAACAAAAAGATATGATAATATCGATTAATAAGGTATGCAACCAAACACACAAATTTGATTACCAATTGTACCAAAATACTCCTATGTGTTGTTAAATTGTATAAATAATTTGTTGTGATGAGAGAAAGAATGAAGAGATATGGTAAGATAGAGCGAGAGAATGAGAACAAGTATGGCAGCAGCTCAATGTAAAAACTAAGCGTAACAAAATGAACTAAAAAATTAAAACAGAAAACACGTATTATATAAAAAATGAAATTAAATTTAAGAAGGGAAACTTAAGTGCTCTTGATATTTCATGTCGTAAATACATATATAGTTATTTTTAAATGTACACTTTGTATATAATCAGTAATAGATAATTGATTGTTTCAATGTTATTTAAGAAATTTTACCGTTTATAAATCCAGTGATGATCAACAAACATTATCAATTGTAAATTCATTTTCCTAGTAAATCCTAATCCTGGAAAATTGCAATAAAACAGCTTTTAGGCAGACAGTTTAATGGAATAAAATCGTCAAGAACATCGACATTAAATCAATCACAAATTTATAAACAAATTTAAATTCATCCTAGTTAGATTTACACTCTAATTGTAACTTCCTCTTCATTTCCAACACCATCAACCAAACCATATTCATTTGCTCTTGCTAATATATCACATATCAAAGGTGACTCAACACCCAAAATATATTCACAATATCTGGGCTCTAATAAATACAAGGAAACAGCATTCGGACTACTTGCTTTCTCCAGACATTTCAATTTAACTTCAGTTTGCCTTGCTTTCCCAGTCTTATCACAAACACTACCTCCACTATAAAAATGAGATAATTGTGTTCTCTGTCCTACAGGCTTGGGCCGTTTATGAGGATGACTAGCAATCCATTCCAAATGTTTATCAATACGAAAAACGCCTAGATTAATCGAAGTTTTACTGCCATCTTTTTCCATATGATACTGCTCCACTGATTTACCATAGCAGAATTCATATTTCCACCAGCCAGTGCCTCCAACAAGACAATATCTCCCAGATAAAAAACTTTCTACAGGAGATGTATCAACCGGTGTTTCCATCGGTTCCTTAACAGGCTTAATATGAAATGGAGTGAATTCAACTTGAACTTGCTCTTGCATTGCAGCAGCTCTCAGCTTCCTACTGTCATCATTCAATTTCATGAGACTATAAGGCTTCTTAGGATAATTCCCCTCTGGAATGCAGTGAATATTGTTCTCACCTGTTTCATAAGATTTATATTTAGGATGAGCACATAATAATGGTGTCAATACAATAACTTCATAAGTGCAAATTGATGATTCCTTAAATGAGAAGATTTCATTCCGACCATGTACATAACAAACATAATAAATTGTTGTTTGTCTTGGTTTATTATCGTTCAGCTCACATAATGTTCCATTTCCCATAGTAACTTCAATATAAGGTAAGTTGTATCCATCAATCTTCTTTGTAGGAATTGGTGTATTATCAACAGGTTCCTTCTTCTTTAACTCCTCCATTATGTGATCCAGCTGTGGAGAATCCCATTTACCAAGACTGAATTCTTGTATTTTTACAGTTTTGCCTTCGCGAGCTTCATGATATTGTCTCACATAGCGACCATGGCAAACTTCATAAGACCAATAACTTTCAATACGGAAAGAACATGGAAGTTTTGCCAGGAGTAATGGTGCCAGTAGATCTACAACACTTGGACCTTCATATTTCAGATCACTTCTTGTGTCCTTTTTTACATTGGGTAGATAACATTTGTATTGTTCTTGATGGGATGACATAATAGTAATGTGCTCATTGCCTAGGTCTAGATTATCGATTTTGTCACCAGGCCAATTTATGTGATACATTACAGAATCTTCGAAACCAGTAACATCTCGAGAAGAGACATAACTAATCGCAATTAAACCAAATAGTACAATAATTCTCATCTTAGGATCTCTGTTGATAATGATTTTTAAGCCGAATTCATTAGGGGGTAATACGTACACGTAATTATAGTGAACGAAAGTTGGGTTTACAACCTTATCACAATTATAACGTCATTTTAAATCGTTGAAATTTGTAATGATATCCCTATAAAAACAATTGAGTTGAAACAAAACTGAATATATACATTATAAATTAGTTGATAATTTGTTTTAAATAAAAGATTTAATATTAGAGATTAAATTACTACCTGAAAACGCCGATAAAAGAATTTGTTATTCGATTTTCGTGTTACCCAAGTAACTGTCAGATAAGTTGACAGAGCAAGTAAGGCTAGCAACTAAACTAGCCACGAAAAAGCTAAATTAGTGTACTAAAAGTTGCGTATAATACTTCAAATTCTAGAGCATTTTTAGATGTTAAATAAAATTGATGTCGGAAATTTTACCAAAACTTTGAAAGACTTTACCTCTAAAACCAAACAGGATAGTTAATAATTTAAAATTTAAATTCATAAAAATGTATTTTATCAGATAATTAAATTAATATTTTAAAACATAAGTCTAAAAAAATTGAGATGCATATCAATTTAAAGAAAATTTCATTGACTTTCTAACAATATTAAATTCATTAACATAAAATAAATAATTCCAATGATATTATTGATTGTATTATTAAAAACACGACAGAAAAAATGTAAACAAGCCTTTGGTGCTTAATTTTAAATCATTTTCTAGAAGTTTGGAAAACGATTTTTAACTCTATCTTCAAGAGAATTTAATAACCTTTCTAAATGTTAGAAAACAAAAAGAAACAATTTTTAGCCTTTAGTTTGGGATTTCTTGTAGGGTTTTAAAGGTCATACTAAATTTTATCTTATAGAAAATTTAAAGATCTTTTTAAATATGTATACTAGGTTTCCGTGGAATTATAAGTTTAGAAGTTAAAAGCAAATGAACTTAAAAAACACAAAAAAACAAAATTTAGCCAACTATTTTTTTTTTCTAGTAGGTTTGGCGAGTAATTCTAGGTTCTATTTTTAAGAAAATTTAACAGTTTAAATGATAAAAAGAAAGAAGAGACTATTTTTAACCTTTAATTTGGGCTTTATTTTAAAGATTTTTAGAAACTTACCAAACTGTCTCTTCAAGAGAATTTAATGACCTTTCTAATGAGACACAAAAGGTTTATGTGGGGTAATTAGGTTATTTCTCATAAACGATTTATTTCTAATACACATGGATACACAAAAGTTGATCCACCATTTGAGCTTTTTTTTTGTAGATAAAGCAGGTTGCCCTGGATACTGTTTAAACAAAAAGAAGCCTTTTAACGATGTTTATTAGATTCCTGTGGAATAATTATTTCAAATAAGATGAGAAATTCTTGTAGACAAAGCATTTCGACTAGTATACATTTTATTTGTCTAGTGAAAGAAAGGAGGATTAAATTGAATTTAAATCAGAATGTAAGGTTAAAAAAATCAAAGTTTTTGGTTGAATTATTTTGCTTTATAATTTCAATTTAAAATTGTTTTTTTTTTCTTTCTTGTTTCATTATATTTTAAAATATTTTTTTGTTGGTTTTAAAAAATACTTTTTTTTAATTTAAATTTTTATTTAAATTTAATAGTTAAACTATTTTGGCAAACCTTGAATATTTTTAATTTTAGGTTGTTCCTAAACAACAGATCTTCCTGAACTCGCACGGAGCTGGATTAAGTCAAATGGACGGTAAAAACACCCCCACCTTATAATGCTTAAAGTAAAATTAATTTTTAAATAAACACAAACAAAATAGTACACATATATAATATTTTTAAATTTTTTTTAGCGTTAATTTCAAAATTTATACTAAGACGCGATAACACGACCATTTCTGAAGAGAGACCGCAATGATCATAATTTTTTTCTGGCATTTGCCGACAAATCCTGCAACATTTTTAGAACGCCCTAATTTCAAATTTAATCTTTTTTGGCAACGTATTTTTTTCACTCCATTTGCACCATTATTTCCTGCATTTTGTGCAAAAATGTGCAAAAATTACAATTTCTGGAGAAAGTAAGCGCAAAGATCTTTTATTTTTTCGAGCATTTGCTCGCAAATCCTGCGACTATTTCTAATTGTTTCTAATTCAAAATTTAATATACCCTGTTCTTGTATTTTTTGCACTTCAATTGCGCCATTATTTCCCGAGTGCTGCGCAAGTACGCGCTAAAAATACAATTTCTGGAGAGAGAAAGACCAAAATTCTTTTTTTTTTTCTTCAAGAATTTGTCTACAAATCCAACATCAAAATTACAAATTTACAATATTACAAGACTTTACTATACACATTGTACTCGCATCACTGGTCGAAATACAAGAGACTGGTCTGCCATCCGCCGTGCACAGAAGTGCACCCCACGCTTACTTAATTTTGATATTCAAACCGCGTCTACCGCGTAACATAATTATGAATTTTTGATATATATATATAGATACGAACTAACCACAGGACTGACTGGCGCCTTTAAATCTCTATCAATGCTTAATTGTTTTTCTATCAATTTGTTATTGCAAATACTAATATACAATATGAATTTCATTTAACCAAACAAAGCATTACTAAAAATAACAATTATTGATTTAGAATTTAAATAGGAATTATTCTATAAAAATGCATCATTTTTTATGTTATTAATAATATTTTGGTAAAGCGGCATTTACACAGAGAGCGTATACTCACTTGTATACCACATTATTTATCCATGCAGCGGCGATGGTGGAGATCAGATAATAGAATTGTTGCATGCAATTTTAAATCAAATAAAAACCATAAAATTTGAAAATATAGGTGTTTTAATGATGTTTGGCAAGCATTCGACCCTAAAAAAATTATTTATTTAGTTAATAAAAATTTAAATTTCTTCCTAGAACAACTCTGACTTATGCAATGAACCCGAACCCGGTTTTCGATAAAGTTCGTTGTAAATTAATTAAAAAATTAGGATTAATCAAATACGTAACAGTGGAATTGATATCATTATGTATTTATTTAGTATTCAATGTTTGTAAAAGCATAGTTCCCAGCAAAATCTTACTATTGCCAAAGTAATTCCGCATCCCCATGCCACGAAAATACTTAAAAAGTGTGTGAAAGTTAATGGTTTGACTTCGTTTTGTTCATTCACTCCATATTTTAGATATTGCTGAATTGGAGTCATCATGTAAGGGTACATAGCCTAAAAAATAGAGCAATTAAATAAATTCATA
>JARJDU010003093.1:0-10249 GCA_030264695.1 Lissagria laeviuscula
AATATATCTATTAAGTAGTCACAAACAAGCAGTGGCCCAGCAAGGGTTAGGCAAGGAGAGTTATCATGCCCCAAGCACCACTCGCGGAAGACCGCCAAACTGAGCTCAAATGATATTTTTAAACAAAATTTAAACAACTTGCCGTGGATTCAGATTCGTGGATTGACACAACCGTCGAATATTCAGTCCAGTGTAATTCTACTAATTTCACTTCAATACAGTGAATAAACTGTTATTAAGTAAGGTCACGTGTTGCTTTGTAGGTGGGCGATAGTAGAAACAGGCGACCAAGCCAATCAGCCTGACAATTGCAAATCTACGATAACAAATTCGCCGACGAGAATAGGCACCTTGGTACATTTTTATGAATAGACCTGCGTTCATCAGGTCAACAATTGATGTGTTATCCCAATCGGCCACCAAGTTCTTATTTGTAATGTAATAACTCATTTCCCGGTGGCAAATTAATTCAGGAATAGTATATTGTGTTAATTGTAATAAAAACAAAAATTTCAGGACGATTGCTGAATTTTAGAGGTAAGGCGAACCTATTGCATTTATCAGGAGTTTTTAAATAGTTTTCATTAAGTGTGACAGAAGTTTATTTTTTCACCAAACTTTGATTTGATGATAATTTAATATCGTTCAAACTGACACACAGAATAGCGTTTGCTTACTTCTCGTACTAGTACTGTAATAATTTATTTCCGGACCGGAAAGAAGTACGGAAAGTCGACAGAAAATTATTTATTCTTAACTTATTAAACTTTTCCATAAATGCGGCCAACTACAGCATAGCTTTCCTACAATTCACTTTTAATATCATTCTTATAAATTTTAAATTATAATTGTTTATATTTAAACCAAAAAAACTTCAAAAATGCTGCACGCTCGACGTAATGTCGAACACTATGTAGATGAAAGTGTGACTGATTTCAAATCATCGACATACCATTATTGCAATTACGCTACTTGCAATTATACTCATTGTACCGGAATAAAAAGGAAATACGCACTGTCAACGTGTAAACACATGCATTGTCTCCACTGCCTTGTTAATATCAAATCTGTTGACATGCAAATGCAAACCGACAACCGATATATCATTCATTTGTAGTTTAATATGTAACTCACATCGCATGGCATATATGTATTGCAATATATTGTAAATATTTTATTGCTATAATATCTTCTAATAATAAATTAAATAAACTGGTTATTGCAATTTATTAATTAAATAGTTTAAGAAATTCGAAAATTAAAGTTTAGATAGTTTTCCCATAAGTTACTAATACCTGAAACTATTATGTCAAATTTCTAGGTTAGGTTGAGTTTATGTCAAAGTTTCAGGAATAGGTTAGGTATATGTCAAAGTTTTAGATTAGTATGTATACTATACCATATTATATAGACAGTATACAATATAATCTGAGGTGCAACTGCAAAATATGCTGTGCAATATTGTTGTGTCAATCTTTCCGTTTGTTACAATTTTTTCACTTCCATAATAATGCATATACACCTAAACATGCACATGCGCACTCACGAATCGTCATTACAATCTCTAATTTATGTCCACAGTTCCTTTTGTTACGTATTATTTGCTCATTATATGCGCTGCTTAATTAATGTCATCAGTTGCATTTGCAATTTACATGATTTTCATCGATTGCGCGATTACCACAAGCTTTCAGTTCCAATCGCGTGCAATATTTTTTTCTTGATTTTAAACGAACTTACAATTTCTAATATGTGCAACATCGGATATACGAGTATATACATATATCGCTGCAAAGCGAATTTAAAAGAAAGAAGAAGCGACAACTTCTTCATGGAGGAGGAGCAAGCTATCGATGAACGCGATATTTGTGGAAGACAGACTTCTTCGAGCGTATAAAACTTTATTGTAGCTAAAGAAGTGTGCCAGAACAGTGCGCGTAGCGCGTGCAAAAGCTCATACCAAGAGCAGAAAGTCAAAACTTGTTAAAACTAAAAAGTCGAAAGAAAATTATATTTGCTTTTAATAAAAATATTAAGTTTCAAGATTAGAGAGTATATGAGCGAGAGGAGACTGTGCACTGACAAATGTCGAAATATTTGTGCGGAGGTGAAACGATTGCTTGCTCGCACTTTGAAAGTTAAGTGTAATTAGTGATACTTTAGCGGAATCATTTGCATCTTGTTGGTTTTATTTAATTAATATCGAGCATTCGAGTTAAATGCACGAATTATATGTGCGCATTTATTACTACTTAATCAAAAGGTTTATGGAAGAGGTGAATTAATTCGCATGTAATTAAAGTGTGCGATTCTGGGACTGGAGTCACTAGACTGTAGGAGTTTCTTCTCAGTGAGAGTGTGCATCAGCGGAACTGAAGACGTTGTTGTTCTTGATTTTAACTTCACCTTCGACTTGAACTTCATTTTCAGTTTCATTGAATAAACTTGGTTTTGAATAATATTTCATTTCATTTTAATTGTTGTGCAATCGACATTTTCTTGACATTTTGAAGAAGGTGTTAGTAGTATTAAAGTGAAATTTGGAATTTTAAACTGGAAATAAGGAACAATTAAATTAACATCATGAAGGTAAGTTTTACACACAAAAAATATATAAATTAGATACAAAATTATAATTTTTTGAAATATAATGGCATTGAGATATACTAAACCATTATTAATGTAAAATATTTTAGAATAAAAATATGCAAACATACAACAGAAAATGGACAACAAAAGTCTAACCCAAAAACAAAAAAAAGAAGAAATTTTGAAATAAATCAACATATACTTCTAATAAAATGTTTTAATCAATGTGATATATTGCGTGCGTTTGTTTTATTTCTCAAGTGAAATCTCACATAAAAAGTTTAATTAAGATATTAAAAACGATTCTACATCAAGGTAATAAAAATATAATTATTGTTATTCTCTGATATGACAAAAGAGAGACATGTACAAGTCGGTTATTTCCCACAATATCGGAAGTTACTGATATGATGTTATTGCCGTTATTTGTAAACCTATCGGAACTTAAAACAAGAATCATTTACATGAATTTAATTAGAATAATAAACATGTAGCAATTGTTTCTTGATTGATTCAATCAAATCAAATTGAAATTATGGCCGTTTTTACAGTTGTACAGTCAAATAAGACCCGGTTAGGTTAAAGTCACGATCACAAAATATCTTGATGAAATTTGGCACAAATATTCAGTATGACCTAAAACTATAATTCGTCAAATAAAATGTTTAGAGGTAATACACATTATTATGTTATTAATCAAATTGCAATAGGTAATACAGAATATCTCTGCCAAATTTCATCAAGGTCGGAGAAGATAAGCCAAAGCAGGAGAACTCAGACTTAAATCATTTATCTGCGATTGACCTACAAGCAATAAGCGAGCAAACGATCTCCCGCCGAGGCACCCTCCCCCTAGAAATAATATGTCCAGTTCACAAGCGCAGCTCCTAATAAAATTTCAAAAAAATGTCCCAAAAATAAATTTCGGAAATGTACTAATGCTACAGTACTACTCTTTATAAATATGTATGCGATCACGCCAGTTTGAGCATCCCTGAACTGAAGTAAACAATTACCAAATGTTTTGTAAAATGCACCAGTAGACTAGAATAAGCTATTTGCACATTAAACATCATTTGTAAAAACGAACCATATTGTGTGATTTTATTCTTATCGGTTTTAATAAATTGAGGTGGCGTAAGTTCTAGTTTAATGACTTTCAGGTTTGCGTACAATGTCATGTTGTCTGATAGGAATGTGTCACTGCACTGAACAAATCTCCTTTGCTAGCTCTAACCCACTACCGGGTCTCGCTGGTCTTGCAGCCTATATTTTCATATTACAGAGATAGGTTGCAGGCCCATCGCCCAATCAGAAATTGGAAAATGCGTGAGAAAGGTGATATCTAATTTGCTGGCCACTTGAACCCAGGTCGTCTGAGTTTGAACGCAGATGCGCTAACCACTGCACCACTGCAGTGTACAATACTTTCAGAAGATTTATACCAAAAAAAACGATATATGATCCTCTCTTTTTCGCAATGAGTTATTAAACATGTTGTTTAGATATTGCTCTTTATTCTAAAAATGAACTTAGTGTATCAAGCAGTTTTAGACTAAAACATTTAGTACTGAAAGAAGTCCTGCAAGGAAAATGCACAGAATCGAAGAATAAAGACAAATTTAAGCAATTTCATGAGTAATATAAAATACTTCAAATAGTCTATTTTGTGTCATCATAATTATTATAAATAATGAAAGCATCAATTATAATATACAATATTAGAAATATTTTGTATTTCCAGGTTTTTTGGGCCAAACAACTAACAATCTAACAGTTCTATCAGCTGTATTGAAATGAATTATACAAAAATGCTTTTCTTCATCATTGAACTAAAAGTATAATCATTTAATCTGAAAACAAAAGGATAAACATAGTAGTATTACGCATGAGCGTTTTCTTATGGTTTAATTTCTATATTAAGTAGGTTGCTGCATAAAATTAATAACCAAATAACAATAGAATTATTCTTATTTTATTATATGACAAGAGAGTAAGACAAAATTTACATTTCGAAATTGATTATTCAATTGACGAACCGAAGTTTAACGACAAATTGCAAGCAAACCATTTTTGCCAGTTTGATACTAGAAAACCAGGAGCAGACTGAGCTGGTGATCTGATTTATTGAAAAGCAAGTTATACAAGATCAATTAGAATTTAAAAAATTAGAACCTCCGGATATCAATTGCTCGTACCGTTTGATCTAGTAAGTTTATCAATTATTTCACAAATTCACTCAAATCAGTAAATAAAGCAAAAGTTATTAGTATTAAGTTGTATTACTTAGTTTTAAAGTTAAAGTTTAATGGCGTTTCATGATCATGATGAAACAGTGCCGTCTTTAGGCATGGGCACTATGGACAAAGCCGGGTGCACAACGTTAAGGAGAAGCACCATCAGAACCGGCATCTTAATATCAGAGATACCCACCAAACTTATTTTTTGCCCAGGGCTCACAGTATTGATAAGACGGCTAGGTGGACAATTGTTATAAGAGTTTTAGAAAAAAATACTTAAATAATTTACTTAATAAATAATTTTCTGTAAAGCGGATGCAGTTTATTTGTCAATTTGTGTTAGATATTATAAGCGGTCTGAAGCGAAAAAAAGAAGACAATATATTCCAGAATAACTGCTAGATATTGGTAGACAAGCCGAAGGCAATTCCCAAAAACGATTTTATTATATATTTTTTTACTATTTTTTTTTTCCAAGTTGTGTGACTTCACTTAATTGACTCATTTTGCTACACGGCAAACTATAGGCTCATACAAGCCTCAACTGAGCCAAACGAGCTTTTGGTGATTCCTCTAACCAATAGAAATTCTGGAAAAGCTTCCCTTAGGTGTTACATGCCGTTTTAACGCATATCTAATAGAATTTGTGATAATTTATTATAATCACAATGCAAACTGTCAGTGATATTAAAGATGAGTACCGGAAATTGTGTATTACAGACGATTGGCGAAAAAAGTAAAAAGTAAATAATTTAATCTAAAATTACAACGAAGAAGATAAAAAATATGTCTGTAGTGACCGGAACGAATGATTAATAAAATTCGTATCAACTTATTTAATACAAATAACTGTAATATTGATATTAAGCATGCGCGTGTGTTCCATTTCACAAGTGAAATCTCTTGGGAGTTTAATTAATACATAGATTGCATACATTTATTGACAATACAATTATTGTTATTTTAGTATACCCAAAAAACCGATGGCGAATGCATAAAAGCAACGCCTACTCGATACACGCTGCTCACCCAATCAGAAAATTGTTGTTCATCACATTTGGGACTGCTTACAATTTTCAAATAATTACAAAGGCTATTTCACATAAACTTCTTTTGTCTCAGTTATAGACTACAACTGAACAGTTGTAGAGCGCAAGTTGGCTGAGAGGCAACCAAATCCAGAAATACAAAATACTTCTGATGGTGTACACGTGTATCTCGGTTTAACGGACTAATAGAGGACAACCATTATCCGTTAAACAAGAAATCCGTTAAATCAAAAGTCTATGCATACATATACTATAAAAATCATAAAGTTGCCTAGGAGTATACAAGCAGAGGTTCCCGTACTCATCTTCAAAATCCTTGTTCGCTTTGCTCAATCACAAGTTCACAACAGTCTAAAACGTTTCTAAATCAGTAATATTGTTATAATACCATTGAGGGTGCATCCTGTCCGTCAAACTATAAATTGTCCGTTAAAGCCGATATCCGCTGAATCCGTTAAACCGAGGCATAAGTGTATATTTCAATTTATGTTTGAGTGCTTTAAATATTTATAATAATTTGAATGGCACAATATATACTATCTAAAATATTTTGTATTTATTATGTAAGTTTATTGATAGCACAAACTTAGCGAAAAAGGGCCCAAATAACGGCACCAAAAATTATAAGAGCAGCCTGCAATTGTGTTGCTTTTACTGCAGGTCCGAAAATAATTTTGAGGAGCAAAACTGTCTACTTCCGCCACTAGTTAAATGCAATAACAACTCGCTAACACTCATGTCGAAAATCTCTCAAATTTGTAATAAAACTTGTGCAGCAAGTCTAACGATGCATGTACAATTTTTAGTAATTAATGCGTCACGCACAACGATTATAAATACAGATCTTCTTGCATTATTTGCTTTATGATCCTGTTTTTAGTAAGAAAAAAATAAAATCATATTATTTTAGTTTAAATCAATTTAAAAAACAGACAAATATTAAAATATATGCAAAATATTTCCGAAGAAAAGAAAAGTAATCGCACTAAAAATAGCATTAATTTACTTTAAAAAGTAAAACAGAACAAAATAAACGAATGCCAATAACTTGAAAACACAAACCACAAGAGAAAACTACCGTAAAATACCATCATTTTACGGAGTCATTAAAGCAAGCATCTTTTTAACTAACTTCATTTCAACTGCCTGCAAAGGTGTAACATATAACATAATTTCGCGCGCCATTCCATCTCAATACATTGCAAACAATGCTTCAATTACATATCCATAATTGTTTTAGTTTTGTATGTTTTCGTTTTATTTCAATCCATTTCTTCCACTTTCGTTATAAACGGCACAGAGTATACTTAATTTGGTGTCTTAATTTAATTCCTCACTTTCCATTTCACATATATAAAGTCAAAGTCAAAGCAGCATCAAATTCACACATGAAATTTTCAACATTTACTTTCGATTCGACTCTTACCATATAAGAATTAAATTACACGAATCGGTACCAGTTTAAAAGGTGAAGTTCGCAACATCTCTTCATACGTGGGCAAAATGTATTTTAGAAAGTAAAATTTCTTAAGCGAGTCATGATCTCCGCTCTTGATGTCACTTTTTCCTCACGGCGCGATTAATCTTCACTCATCGTAATATCAACAAGTTAACCTAGAGAAACTAAACTAATCCTGCAATCTATAGAACACTCAAAAAACTAAAACACTTTCCTATTTGAAATTCAAACTAAATTATTATTTATTTTCAAGCTGTATAAAACAAGCGTACTTTACCTCGCCGTCTGGTGTCATTTCACATTAGAAGTCACATCAGCGCCCTCTGTGCCCTTTAAACCGAGTCAATCGCTACGGAGTCCTCTAGACTCCTCAGATCAGCTAGCAATCTCCTATCTGCAAAAAGAAGCTTTGAGAGAGAAACGAGGCTCTGCTTCTGGTTCCGGGGACATCTTGAATCACATCAAAGCTACTATTGGTCAAGGCATCAAGAACAAAATCGGACAGATAGCAAAAAGCTCTGCTGGTGCCAGCGCCTACTTTAGCAAATCCAGCAGCGCGCATCATCACACGCCAGCTGAACATGGACACTACCCACATCCGCATTATCAACCGTATTATCATCATCCACATCATGGGTATGAAGAGGTAATTAACAATAAATAGATAATTGATAATCTACTTCTGTTACAAATCTAAAGATAAAATTTGCAATTTCAGCACCATGGAAAAGGAGTTGACTTCTGGGGTCTAAAGAAATCCGTACTATCAACACTTCTCCAAGCTGTCAAAGCTATCAAAGGTGGAGTGATCGCCATTAAAGGCCAGCTGATCAAGGGCGGCGGACATTTGCTCAACACGAAAGGAAAAATACTTCGGCATGGTGGAGATGCTCTAACTTCAATTGGCAAAAGCATAGCTTCCTCGGCCTTCTTGTTGGCGCCTACAGCTGAAGAAGAGGTGGAAGTCATACATGATACAGGTATGACATAACCCAGAATTACTTTCACAGTTGAAAACAAAATTATAATTTTTTTCTTGTAGACCATCATCATCATCCACATCATAGTCATCATCCACAAGGAGTGTATGAATATACAGGGCCAACGGCTCCAGTTGTGCCCTTATCAGGCCCACCGGCTAGCTATGGTCAAACCGGCCATGGATACTATCAAAATACCGTCCACGAAGGTAAATAATGAGGTTAAGTAACGCACCTTGACGCGTAGACATAATCTGGGACATTATTGACTTACATTTGACTTTCCTCTCGACTATACTCTGACTATGTACTTTTGTGTTGTTCCTACTTTATGCTTCAAGTCTTGGTTAATGACTGTAATCGATAGTTGAGAGTCTAGGGCGCTATGAAGCATTGACATTGCGAGTGCCGGCGTGTGCAAAAAGCGAAACTTGTACATGCGTTCTCATAAATACGTTCTCCATACTTTCCATGTAGGAGTACATTTGACACAAATTTCTATTGATAGCAATTTCTCACTTGTAGTAAATATGTGGATTAAATGCTAGTAGTGGTGAAGGATTATAATTTGGTATGGTGTGAATATGTGCTAATTATTTGGGAAACTATGGCTGTATAGTTGGTATTTGCTTTAAAATTATGGTTATTTGTATCATGAATTATTAATAATATAATTAATAATATCCATACAGAAGATTCACTTCGTGTAGGCACCTTTGATCTTCGATTGCCAATTTTCGGGACTTTCAGCTATCTTTCCAGGTTGTTACTGGCGCCAAATTTGAATTTGTATGTTTGTTTTTAATGCAGCAGATGTAATACCCTAACGGCGACACAAACAAACTGGGGCTGGGCATTGTCATTGGCTCAAGCCTTGTTCGCACTTGGTAGAGTATTTAGTCGAGTGGCAAATAGTTAGTTGCTGAGCGAGTTGCAACTCACCATACCCGCCAGAAAAATAGAATGAAATCAGTTGAGAATTAAGTAAAATGTTGTAGTTCAGACAGGTTACTTATTAAACTACGCTAACCTAGCTTGGCAAGAACCTGATGCAGATGATGTATCCCTATGCTGATTGTGATACTCAAAGTCAACCTCAAACCCTGATGTTGCATTCAAA
The DNA here is from genome assembly GCA_030264695.1 of Lissagria laeviuscula. Classification (NCBI taxonomy): domain Eukaryota; kingdom Metazoa; phylum Arthropoda; class Insecta; order Coleoptera; family Staphylinidae; genus Lissagria; species Lissagria laeviuscula. Next base: position 9,438 of record JARJDU010003093.1, read on the forward strand.
CTGGTTTAAACTCAGCAACTCCAAAAATAACTCATTTTCATCATCATCAACAACAGCAAAACTTGTAACAGATGGAGGAACTTTTAGAAGAAGATGAACCGTCCAACGCTTTTCTCATTCATTGCACTGACGGAGACAGCTATGAAGTGCCCTTTCACTTCAGGTTATTGAGGTCCAACCCGATTCACAAACCAAAAACCATTGGCATACCCCTATCACAAAACTGAAACAGTTGCCACATTTGGTTATCAAATTTCTCATTGAAAATTAAAATTGAGTTTTTTGTTTGAAGATGTAAACTATATTATTGCCCAAAAGACATTTCCTGTGGCGTAACTAGGGTTGGATTGTTAGCGCCCGGGGATAACTGAAAGTTTTGAGGGCTTCTCCCCTCTCCCAATTTGGCGTCCATTTGGTGCTGGGCCCGAGAACGGATGTCCCCCAATCCACCGGCCCACCGAGCAAATATCCGATTGTCCGCCGGTCCAGTCCGCCCCTGTATCTCTATTTTTACGTATTTCACGATACTGCTGTTGCTTAAAGGTATAACTAGGTAACTGTCTTTTCGACGCAACATAGAATCCCAGTCCTAAGTTCATTTACAATTTTTTTTTACTACCAATTGAAGTTTTCCAATTGCTCTATGATGAGTTGCATCTTCTTTCATAATATCTGAATCACCATCAAATGTCCCGAGTACAATACCTTTTCATATAAAATTTTCTGCAGTGTAAATTAGATAAAGGAGTGGTTCTATATACTGACTTGTGGTACTACAGCCGAGATCGGTTTACCCCTTCATTTACCACTCT
>JARJDU010003119.1:0-14183 GCA_030264695.1 Lissagria laeviuscula
GATGGCGACTGTATTGTACATACTACAAAGAAAGATTCAGTTCATAGTGTTCCTCCACTTAGACAAAAGGCAAATCTAGTATTATTATCAATGCGACAGATAAAGAAAGATAATAATAAAATTTACAACTCGCGCGCAATTCCGAGCGAGCACTTGTGATTTTCCTGTTGTTCCTAACTACGAATTACATACGCACCGGTACGCTAGTGCGCGTGCGCACACATACTCACGTGCGTACGGTTGCATACAATAACTGCCGATAAATTATAAGACTGCCATTCACTTAGAGAAATTGTTTGCGATGTTTAAGTTGTCGTTTCTAGTTCGGTTTCATTATCAAAATTCGTTTTTGGATTTTTGCCATGACGCTTTTGTTGAATTTGTGTTTAATTTGTATGCATTGAAGTAATGTCAAGATTTGTCTATAATTGTCTTAGCCAGCTGCCACCACAATACAACCAAACTACATAGTCACATAATAATCAAACTAAATAAAATAAAGTAAATTAAATTGTAAATAACGTAAGTAAGCTATAATTCCTCCGACGCAAATCAATAGATGTGTATTATTAGAAGTTACATGCACATACAAATACAATTATTCGGTGTTAATTTTAAAATGCATTGGTATGCTGGTAACCCAATGATTCAAATGTGGAGGAACCATGATGAGTTTATATATTCAACGAATTAAAAACAAGAAAAAGTTTAATTAAACTAAAGTTAATCTTGAGAACTTTTTCGACGAATCAATCAAATGCGTGTTATGTACGTTTAATTGGTTTCTGAATAGACATACATATACGGAAAACACTACAGCTGAACAAGACTTCCTTGCAGATGTAAAACTTATGGCTCGACATGGGTTTTTTAGTGATAATGATAACTGAGAAGTCAGAATAAAAAGAAACAGCAGCAATACCATAGCGTTTTTACCTTCCGCAAACGATTCAATCATTTAAACGCAAATCCATGCAGGCACCGGTCACTTCCATACACATACACATATTCAGCTACAATCGAAGTATAATAATCATCAACTTGATTGATTCTAAGACTTCATTCAACTTATATATTTGCAATAGATTGACAGATAATTCAAAAGACAGACAATTCAGCAGATACCGAACTTGATAATATTTAAAAAAGATTGCCCTGTTTCCAGTATCTACTTAACTCTTTACTTAGCCTAATTCCCACCAATTCAGAAGTTGAAAAAAATTAAATTGTTTATTAAAATTTTGGGGCTAAATAAATATTGTTGAAGAGTTTTTCGATTTATGGAAAAGTTTCAAGAAGCTTGTTGATGTTTGCAAATTTTTAAATTTAGATTTTCGTTTAGCCCCATTCAAAATTGTTGAGTATTTAAATTGTACTTATTCGGGAATGGGATCATATTTTACTAATTCCTAGTAAATGCTTAAGTTATAGTTGAGTAGATTAACTTGGAAAGGCGCAATAAACAATAACCAAAAAAACTTCTTAATTATTATTATAATAATTAATCTGTGAACTTATGACATGAGACCTCAAAAATCTACGGTTGGTTTAGACAATTCCATATAACAACAAAGAACAAAGAAAACTATCGCCGCGCAACTATTATTAACTTAATAAAAACATAATTAAAACCAAAACAGATATAAAAATCTTAAAATTCATTGTAAACAGAACCGACTCATAACTAACTAACAAGATAATAGACAGTATCAAATACCAATCATATTTATAATAAAAGTGGGAGGCGGCTGAAGAAAGTAAATGACAGCTGCCACCCATATGAATCGATTCCATTGATCGAATAAATTCGAATCGTTTTTTATGCAGACGATTCGCACCGCACAAGTCGGCACAGATGAATTCAGAAAAAGGGCCGCCGCCCTCGGAGGAATTACAAATTGCTTTCTGGATGAGACTGTAAGAAGTAATTTTTGAGGTCGATCCAAGCAGCAGCTGCATCAGCAGTAAGATAGTAGCGACGTAGTAGGTCCCCTTCTCAAACGCAACTCCCCCGAATATGCAGCCCTCAATACGCTCCCCCACCAATACCATTTACCCAATCGAATCGAATGATAGCTCCGCAACCCGCGTTGCGCGAGACACATCCGTTTTTTGGGTTCGCTCCCAGGTCAGTCAGAGTATATTTAGCGTACACGTACTTGATTACCACTACTTAACAATGTTTAATGTAAGTTTTTACGTTCTCCGCCACTTTTCGGACAACGTGTTATATGATTCATGACGCATATGTATTGTGTATCGTATGTATTCGTAATAAGAGACAAGTATACAACTTTTGGCCGTTTTTTATTCTCATATAGTACGAGTTTCGGTTGTGCTTTTCGTTCGCGAAACGTTTGGTTTGAAATATGCACACACATTCTCGGATACGACGCGTCCGCGCGCCGCCATCTTATCGGGATGCGGCGTGGCGTGGCGCAGCGCGTTTTTGTGTTACAGAAGACGATATTTTGCAGGTTTGAAAATTTCAACAACAATAACAACAACAAAAACAACAGGAATTATAAGAATAACAGCTAAAACTTGAACAATAACTAATTTTTAACAACTCAGCATGTTGACGATGTGAAGAATTTACACAAAACGATTTTCTAGACAAACAAAAATGAATGTTCGAAAATAAAACACTGTTCGGAATAAATATATTTGAAACAAAAAATGTTTAGGTCACCGGTTCAAAAAGCAACAAAAAGCAAGCAAAAGATGCATTAAGAGATGAAAAATATCACGAAAAAAGTACAAGCTTATTTTAAGCACCTCTGCGCCTTAAAATTTTAATGATGAAAAAATGATGAAAAAAAAATTCGAAGCAAAAATGATATGAGTGTGTATAACCAAAATCTGCCTTATTCTATTTTCTTATGACGAAAAAAAAATCTCCTACCGTTATAGCGCAATTATTTGCTAGTGTATATCGTTCTTGATCACCTTTAATAACAAGAAGAAGAAAAATGAAGAAAAAACTTTTAAACATTAAAGAAAAGAAAGTAAGCAACAAAACAGAAGAAAAAATACGAGAAAAACAAACATAATATCACGTAAGGGAAATATAAACAAAAGTAAAACGTTTAAAACAAAGTAAAGTAAAAAAAACACATAAACACTTTTTAACAAATAAGCATATTGATTGAAATTATTAAATAATTAAAGTAACAGAAAATAATACTAATAACACCGACGATTTTTAACCATTTCCATAACAAATTAATTATCAAACTAATCTAGTCCAAATATGTAATAACATAGGATTTTGTGTGAGTTGTAGTATACATGTACAATTGTTGGTTAACCAAACAAAAAGCATAATAATTGGTAAACAAGAAGAAGAAAAATACACTTTACTTGCATAAAACAATTAAAAAACATATTATAATAAATCGGGTGCCTCCGTTGCTTTTAAACTCTTCAGTTACATTTTGGGTTTCCCATAATTCGCGTTAACCGTCTATGATTTACAGGAGAAATACAAAATCACCAAAAAAACCAGACCGACATTTATAACATTTGGTTGTACAAACATTGTTTTCAACTACATCTACAACTACAAAAACCATGCATATTCAAACAAACACAAAGAAGAAGTAAATACAGCGGAATGACATAATTGTGGACCATCGAAATAATAACACAACGCGCGGCGATGACGCACGCTTATGTCATTCAGGCTAGACATAACCTAATCTAACCTATCCTTACCCCTACCGCGCCCTAACCTAACTAAGTAAGGCATCCTACACAGGATTTCTATATCAATGCATACATATAAACGTATAACGATAGGATAAACCGCGTTCGCGCAACGATCAACTAAATCTAATACTAAATCTAATTTCGTAGTCATATACTTACCATATAACCAAGCAGGAGTTAAAACTGCATCAGAAATAACAGCTATAATAACAACAACAAAGTTCGTTTGCGATGGGTTTCGTGCCAGGGGCCGTTCTCAATTTTGAAATAGTCACGACAATGAAGCCACACTAAAAAACTGCAGCAATAGTCAAATATGAAGGCAAAAAATCTACAAAACCAACAGTTACTTATATCTAAAATTACAAACAAAATAATAAATAAATACAAATGCAACAATATGAAATAAAAACGTTACGAAGGAAACGAACGAAGAACCTTAATCAAAATTTTGATACTCGTACCGAATTTCGAATATAGTCAAATAAAAAAAAATCGAAATTAAACGACAAGAAGGAGGATTAATTTCCTTCCATTTTTGGCAAAATATTTCACAAACTTCAAAAACAAACCAAAAGCAAAAAAAAAACTCATTCAGAACTTACACTGGGCCAATTCGTCCGTCAAAAAAGTGCCTTCAAAGTTGTTTTTACGAATAATAAAAAAAGAAAAAAAATGCGAGCGAGGTGAGAGAAAAAGAGGAGAGAAATTTTTTACAAATTTTAAAAAATTTTAAAAAAAGGGCCCTAAATAGAATCTACGCCCAACCAAAACGGCCCCAAGTGGTGCGGCACCCATCGATTGTACTTACGATTTGGTTAGAATTAAGGGGCACTCGATATAATAATACTAATAATACTAATACTAATAATAATAATACATTAATAATAATAATACATTAATAATACATTAAGGTTATTTCATAAATATTATATTGTTATATGCTAAGATGGTCCGAACCGGTTCTCTACTTTTTTTGGCGGTCGGCAAAGCGCGCACACGCAACCATTCATACACACAACACACATAAACAAACAGACAGAAGAAAGACATCCACGTACTTACCAATGAACGAACGAAGGGAGAACGAAGTAGAAGCGCTTGCGCACTAGCGCATCGACCGCGCCGGCGAAGGCTATTACTATTTGTGGTATATAGTAACTTTGAATTAGTCGTAGATAATAAACATAAACAGATTGAATGGTTTTTCAGTTAAACATAAAACATAATAATGGGAAGCAAGATAGAGAGCGATAGGGAAAGAGAGAGAGAGAGATAATGAATGAGTGAACGAAAGCGAAATCGATTGATGCGACGCCGTATGGCGCCATCTCTGGCACGACGTGTACGCGATGTCGTGCGCGGTACTAGAGACACATCTCAGTAATCCATATGTTATACTACACCGTTTACGTTACGCTGTTACATTAATTGTTATTTGTTAGACTACCGACGCGTAAAAAATACTGAAGCAAGCAGGCATACACCCCAAGCAGATTGATTCGATAGCCAGGATTGCCAAGCGTCGTCGCTGCCGTCTAGTAGACAGTGGCAGCAAATGCAGTAGCGGCGACAAAAAACCCACACAAGATGTAAGTTAAGTGAACACACTGCACACAAAGCAAACTTTGACTTGTCGAACCTGCTAAACTAACTTTGCAGAAATGCTAAGACGAATAAAATAAATAAAAGTCAAAGCTTTGGTCGCCAGTGATACTACTAAGGTGATGAAGTTACGGAGTTAGCCTGTGCGACGACTGTATAATTTTAAGTATGTACTAAGATTATTATGCGTGCGCAGAGCATTCGTGCATAGATACAACAGACTAACTAACTACTTAAGTATACTTATATATTTGCGTTACAGCAAAGCAGGACTCAGAACCGACCTAATTTTTAAGTGTTAACCATTTATCCGCAATAGCAATACATACAGATTACAATAGTCAGGACGCGGCGACGCTGTTAATTGTGCGCATGCGCCATTTGCAGCGGCGTCCGTTTATACATAAACTAATGAATGATGGTAAATATGGAATATTTTGTAAAATCGATCCCGCACCCAGCCGCAAACTATAAACTACAGTTTTTACTAAGCAGATGAAACAGGTTACTTACTTATAGTACGACTTAAGTATATTTATATATATTTTAAAAAACCGCGAAACGGATATAAAGTACATACATACATTTATCATAATAATCACTATTAAAAATGCAATAGAGACGCCAAGAAAACTTATACATACACAAACTTGTATTTATATTGTAAATACACAGCAGCAGATTTTACTAAGTATACAAAGACAGGATGAACGCACAACAAGTTTCGACGCCATGTTTTTTCAATACTAGGACCACGAGAAAATTCAAAATTTGCCGATATGAATCAATAGCCCAGCCCAAATCGAAATAAATATCAATACAATCAAAGCAGCCCAAGCCGGACAGTTAATTATTAATTCAATTATAGTATTATAATAACGCGCATGCGCGGCAATCTTTTCTATGTGCAATATATTAAGTGAATTGGTTATTTTTGCTATTATTACTATTAATAATATTAATTATCTAACTGAGATACTTATATAAGTAATAAGTAAGAAGTAAGCGAATTAACATATAGGCTAACGGCGTATCGAATCAGTCTGCGTAAAAGAAGCCACACCCCCAGAGATACCCCACTCCAATTCCCAGGCCACTCCCATTTCACATACAACAATATTAATATTAACAGGATATGTATGCATTCAGTTTGTTTTCTGTTTGGTTTAGTTGAGTTTTTGTCACGTACAGTAATATATTAATACATCAGATGACATGTATAAATGGTCTTCCTCTTTCTATTTCTCGACAAACAACAAGCACAATAGCAACAACCGACAGACAAACAGCGATTAACAAGTAAACCAAAGCAAACAATAGCATCAACTAACAGTCATTTATTCATTTGGTCAATGTTTCGAAATAGTTTTCGATGTAGTTCAAGTTCAAGATGTACTCGTATCAGATTTAATTGAAATTAATAAAGCAGGCGATTTTCGTCTTGCTCCAGATCTCACGCTTTCACTGATGATAACCTAACATTTTGCAAATATTTGAAAGGAATTATTTTTTAGTGCTATTTAGATGAAAATAATGCAGTAACAGTTGCATTTGCGATGATAAAAAAAATAATTAACGTGGATGATGATGATGAAGATGTGAGAGGATTAAATAAAAATTTAAATTAAAAAAAGTTTTTAAATTAACCACTAAAATATATGTATATCTATATTAATATAAATTTATTACGAAACATTATATATAGAAGAAAAGAAGAAAAAAATTAATGAATATTTGATCTACGAATCGAACGAACGAAGAAACTAACTATGAATTATTTAAACAAGTAATATTACTATATTACTACTACTGTAACAAAACTAATGAAGAAGAAGAAGAAAAAAAAAACAATTAACGATGTTAAACATATTATAACGTAAGCTCTTTGGCAATCAAAATTTCCGGAAATGCGGCTGAAACAATGCCGCATGGATATTCGAAACGATGAAAATTTATCACAATTTGGCATAAGTACTTCACAAACGAATTTTGGTCTAAATTAAATGGAAAGCAGCGACTCGAGTATGATGAAAAACTGAATTATGAATAATGTAAATTCTCACTGGTTGTTCTCATCGGACCAATGGAACGAGTATGTAAATAAAATGCACAAAATGGTTGCCATGGTACTTTTGGCTTGTAATACCAGATGGCGGCACACTCGCGCGACGCTCCGCACACTTTTATTTTTTTTTGTACAGAGAAAATGATGATGATAATTATAGGTGTTGATATATTTATTGAAACAAATTAATAAAGAAATTATATATTTATGAATTTTAACTTATGGCTAAAATATGCGAATAAAACAAGAAATTAAAATTATTGTAACAATTTTGTACTAATGCGAGTATCCTATATTTAACATGAAAATGATAAAAAAAAGTATGTACACTATTAATGATTAATTACTATGTACACAAACATTGATGACGATGGTAATGGGTAGTTTTAATGCCTATTATGTTATGATGATACTATGTAATTATAAACAAAATTCGAGTGATGCGGTTTCGGCCCTCTGTTTTTGTAAACCTTGCAACCTTGTGATAAGCATCATTGTTGCATCGAATGTAATGTAAACTAATAATGTAAAACAAGATTTAAAAAAAAAAACTATTTATATGATGAGGAATAAGTGAGGTTAGAATTGTGACGCTATAGAGTTCGAAAAAAATTATTGTATAAAAATTATATATTTAGGAACTAACTATATTACATATGTATCGAATAATGGTTGAGATTTTAGGTTTTGGAGCGTCCGCTACTTTTAAATAATACTTAATCCGTGAGAAAACAAAGCAAATTAAAAACTCGAGTTGTTGAATTATTAAAAAAATAATAATAATGAAATGAACATTATGAGCGTTAACAGCGTTAAATTTTTGGTCTATGATAATAAAGGAGACGTTCTAAATATTTAATAATTAAATAAAAATGAAGGTCATCACATTAAAAGAGTGGTTAATTGTCGAGAATATAGTCTCTGGTTGTCATTTTACCGCCACAAGCCTAAACCAGGCTCTGTTTATATATATTATGCATATGAACAAAACCAAAAAATGATGATGATAATGAGATGATGTAATACAAAAAACCAGTAATATTTAAATTAAGGTTAGGCGTCGATAGGGAATCGAATAAGATTGTATATTTAGTACAAAACAAAAATTAATAAAGAAAAAGAGAAAAAAAAACAAGCGCATACACACACGTAATTAAATTTAATAACAAATTACAAAGAAAAAGTAACGTTGTCATTTTAAGGAAGAAAAAAATTATAAAAATTTAAAAATAATGCACTTCGAGCTCAAAATTTAATTTTTGCCGATGTGCTAGCGCACGCGCGATGCTTCCCGCCCGCCATTAAAGAGGACGTTTATATGTGTAAAAATTTAAGAGTATTTTTATATTTATATTGGTGTAAATCAAAATTCGGTATGGGAAAACAATGCTGACGGCGTGTCGAAAGCACGTGACACTATTGTAGAGATTTTTAGGTTGAATATAAATTTAAGGAAATTAAAATTTAGGAATTTTTAAATGAATTTGTATATATATGAAAATTTATATATAATATATAGGTGCAGACGGGTAGCATCGGCGTTGGTGTTGGCATACGGCCAGAAACACTAGCAAAAGGTAAAGCAAAAGCATTGTATATGGAAAGAAAGATGAAGGAGCGAAGAAGAATAACTTTGGTTGAGATATCGGTTCGGAGCGATGATAATGAGACGAGAGAATTGATAATGACGAGAAGAGTAAAACATATTGTTGGTACGCGTATGTATAAGACGGCGTGGCGACGTATACTATACTACAATATACGTACAAAGTACTCGTAAGTGTGCGAAACGAGCACCTTTCTTTCGTTGCTTCAACTTTCGTTTTTATTTAGCGTGTGCCGTATCCATGTTATATTAGACAATTTTACTATTTGGTGTACAGCAATTTTTTCGACTGTCCCCGGGCTGTTCATTCATGCGAAGGCCATCACGATGGGCAGATCGAGATGTTGTGACTGTGTTTTCATTGAGCAGTATAATAAATATATACATTTATTTGGAACTTAATCATTTCGACAGTTTTTCTTGTATTCGTTCACATCCATTTTCCTACAATCCTTACTTATATTCTTTTAGAAAATTTAATTGTTTGTGATCAAGTTGAATTAAATGTTTTAAATTTTAAATAAAACTAGCGTCATCTATCGTAGACTACATGCACTCCTTAAAAGTTTCTATCTTATAGTACACTGAGGTAGGTAGAACCGCAAATTAACTATACTTTGATAATACGTTATATTTACCTATCTATCAAAATATTTATAGTTAATCTGTGGTTAGAACAATACCTATGTTCTTTAATCTAGGCAATAATCTTGTTATACCATATATTCTTTATCTTCTTTAGTCTATAATAGAACCGTCGTGATAGTAGATGCGGCAGTTGTTGTTACAGTTGTATGGAGATGCTTCTTGTATTCGCCCAGAGGTAGCGCTAGCAGTATTAAATTCTGCTCATTGTGAATATTTTGCAATCTTGTTTACTCAATGTTACCTCGTGATTGTGACTGTGGTGCTTACGTGTGTACTCTACATTATTTACTAATGCGCTGGAGATAAGAAATATAAACATTAAAATAATTAGTGTTTAAAGATGTGTGTACTAAATGATGTACTATAACAGCTTGAGCTTGAGCTTAGGTGAGAATTGATTAGATCTAAAAAAATTATAAATAAATCCAAAATAACATTAAAACCAGAGTAAGTATTCTGTTTATTTTGCATGTAAGTGACCATAATTATGAAGGTACCAGGATACCACTTAGTTTGGGGTACCAGGTGAGCTGTAATGGGCGTGTGAGACTGAAACTTTTGCATATTATAATTTTGTTTTGGCATTTCTAGGGAGGATAGAGGAATGTTGTGAGAAAAAACTGCACCGGATACTAACTTGGCTTAAACCACTACTGATGATTAATATTAATACTGGTTTTTACATTATATTTTAACAAAAAATAAATAAAAATAGTAACTTTTAAAGAAAATTTAATGAGTGTGTGCATCTCTGAATAAGAATTGATTAAATTCTTCTTGACTTGAGCAATTACTTTCATAAAAACTTCCTATTTTATGTCCTGTTATTCCAGAAGAGCGAAAGCAAAAGACATAAAATCCGTCCATCTTTAGTTCTGGTTCCTTATTGTTTTTATAAAGTTCTTAATGTCTCGCGCGTACACCTAATGCTTTTAATGATTTCAGCAGATCTTAAAACTAACTTTAATGGTACGAAAGTAAGGGCTAGAAAATGCATGTTTCAAATCAAACCGACTTCAATTAATAAGAAAAGAAGAAAACAAAAGTTGCTTCAAGTTTCATGTTATAGTGTTTCGTTTTTATTTGTTCAAAGTGTACTAACTAACGTGTTTTGACTTATAAAAAAATAAACAAACAAATGCCGGTTATATTTAAAAAAAGTATAATAATACAAAATACAATTACAATATATATATAATTTATAATTTTTTTTTTCTAATTAAATTTACAATTAGGCTCGTTGTCGGTACTCACATCCTATTTGAGTTAATAACATTTTAAATATTTATATATATTTAGCACTTTGCCGTTTTAATCGTTTTCCTTTTCCTTATTTTCTGTGATATTTGTGTATACTTTCTTCCCATTTTTGACTCGATTTTCCTCTTCTGCGTTTTTCTTTAGTTTTTGCTTTCCATTCTTTCTTTACCTGTTTATTCTCATTCATGCTTATTATATGTGCCCACTTACTCAATTGTCATTTTCCAAAACACTTGTCAATTTCTTCAATATCCAGTTGATTCGAATATCTGTATTTCTTATTCTATCCTTTCTGTTTTTATATCAGCATCCATCTTATATATACTTACGTCATTATTGGCCTGTAGATTGTTTTGTAATTTCTTATTTTAATTCTTTTACTCGTTTCTTTTTTTTTAAATGAAGCTCTTTTTAATTGCATAATATATTTTAATTGCATTATTTATTCTGGAAGTAGAAAGTCCACTCAACGAACATGTGTCATTTCTATTCCTAGGTATTCATGCATCAGTCCAATTTTGCAACTTTTGTCTTCTTGTAATTTATTTTTATTTCATGTTTACTTTCTCATTCCAAATTATTAAATTATTTTAAAGATTTTAGCAATTTTAGAAGAATATTTAATTTACAGACATTTCATTTTGTTTAAAATAAAATAAGATTAATCTAGCACAGGTAAACTATTTTCAATTTCATCAGCATCATTACCATCATCAGAATCATAATCTCTTTTTCTGCTTCTTCCTTTTTGTTGATTTTCTGGCTTATTTCTGCTTCTACTACTTTTTGTAAGATATTTATACAATTGATAATTAAATATTGACTTTAAAGCATTGATTTTTTTATACGGTTTAGTTACCTACACTTAAACAAATAGATCAAATGAAACTATGGAAGAGGTAGTTTTACGACAAGAAATTTATTGTCTATAAACCAATTTTATCGGCAAAGTTTTATTATTTAAGTTCTTGTATTTTCATTTCATGTCAGCAATTGAAAGCGGTGCGCAGCTTTCCTTGCTCTGTAATAAAATATTTTTTCTTCGTCGTTCTTTGCAATGCAATCGAAAATGCTCCTGCTTTCAGAACTTTTATAATTTCGCATTCAATACATGTTTAATTAAGGCAATGGGGAATCTAAAAATTATGACACTTCTAGTATCGCACAATGCTAACAGAGGTCGCAGCATGTCCACAACAAAATAAAATTATTTTGAATATGCACAACTGTAAAAATTGGATACTAGAAAAAAATTTTAGAAGTTCAAAAATGTTCAAAATAATTTTTAAATTAAACATTTTTACTAGAAAATATATCTTCTAGTTGTTTATAATAAGTTATGATGCAAAATTAATTAAAATCAATTCACTCCATTTTACTCACGATGAGGAAAAAACACCTCAAACTTTCTTTTTGATTAGATTAATGAATACATTACAGATAATCTTGCAAAAAAAACAGATTGATATTTGCATGGGCATTTATTTGGTAAAAATACAATATGTAATTTTAAGATAAAAAAAACTATAATTACACTTTGCGGTAGTACACCTGAAAGGATTCCCAAGATTTCAGTACAATTATACAATAGACCTATTCTGTATGTATTTGTGAATGTTTTATCACTATAACGGTTAATATCCTATTAAAATTACCAAAGTTGTGATGTTTTTACTTTAAATTGTCACATTTATTCGAACTCGATGTCATCAATTTTTTGAGAACTTTGATAACTTTTTTCTCGGAAACTATTGAAAATACGGAAAGAATATTTAGGATTTTTTACCTGGACAGACAAAAAGAACATACAATAAAAAATAAATTTTGCCACTTTTTTTTTAGTCGATTTGGCATGGAATGACCTATATGGGGTAGACATTCTAGTCTTAACATTAAATATACATTACTTCAGACGCTGAATCAACTTATTACGATGATGGCTGGCACAAATATAATTTTTTAAATTATTAAAAACCTAAAGATATTGCGCTTTATTTATATAGATAGAAAGATAAGGTATGTATCGAGTTTGTAATTGCATCTCAAGACGTGCTACAATAAAGCTGGTAGTATCTATTAAAATTGATTGATAGTCGAATCCTATAAAAGTTATTATTACACCAAACTGATCAAGAGTCGTAAATGATAATTTTGCGCAATTAGAGAGCTTTATGGACGCTGTCGGCGGCGTTTATTTGGACGTTTTGCGTTGTTATAGGTAGCTAAACTGCTCAAAGTTAAAAGTTTCTAGTATCACAGGAACGATTTCGTCGACGACGGAATATTGCCACTCGTAAATCGAGAGCTTGTTTGTGCTGTCAAACATTTTGTAGACGTCATTAAATGCATCAGCAATTCCAGGATCAAATATAACTAGCAGAAGAACTAACAAAACTAGGAAATTTAATAAGAAATACGCAATAAGCAATAAGATGACATTTTCTTTAAATTATTCTCATTGAAACTGGCATAAAATTTAATTTAAGTGGAGATTAAACCTTGAAGGCCAAAAAAATGAACTTGTTTTTTTTTGTTGAAGAACAAGCACGGCTAAACCGCAGCTTTTTCCCTTTCTATGGCGCAACAGCCGTAGTTGGGCCTAGGCCTACCAACTTTCTCTCCGCCTGACCGGGTCTCGCTGGTTTTCGATGCAATTTTTTTGCATATTTCGGGGATTGGTAGGAAGCCCATCGCCCTACCCTCTTCCTTCTTCAAGAATTAGGAAATGCTCTGCATACACAAAATAAATAATAATTTTTCTTTTTTTAAATTATATTTATTCTGAGCCTGCACAGCACACTCAGCGCGAAGCATGGTTAACATTAACAACAAGTTAACTCTCTCGCGCTGAGTGTCTGTTGTGCCTACCGCTGGAAACGGACATGATTGCATGGCGTTTGCAGGTGAAGGCTAGACAACGAAAATGTAACTGGGGTTTGATCAAGCGAATAGGTAGGAGCAACACAGTGGGCTCGCTCTGGACAAGAGTTAAAAGAGGTGTTCCCTTGACCCTAATACTTCCTTTTTTCATTAGGCTTCCAATCGTCCCGTTTGGTACCCAAAAAGCAGGTGGCACACGGAGACAGGCCGCCCCATCAAAGCGCCATGGCAGCTGCATATAAATATTTTATTAAATTTGATGCCAGTCCTAATTGTGCCCAGAATCAGTTTCAGAGGGGTGTAATCCACCCCGTGTGTCACTTAATTTAGGATATGCCAAGTGAGCTGCGTTGGAGTGCTGAAAGAATTACTAAGACGCATTATTGTGAAAGTTAAATTTTCGTGGGG
>JARJDU010003147.1:0-11376 GCA_030264695.1 Lissagria laeviuscula
ACATGTTATTGCAATAACTACAATAAACCTACGCAAAGTGCATGCACGAGCTGTCATGATATGCACTATAATTTAAATTTATCTCGACAATAATCATGATGGTACGAATGTGAAAATGATAGTGCAATTAACAAATTCTCCTCTAAATTATAAGGAAAACAACATTTAGTTTATGAAGTGGGTGTAAACTTAAGAAGACTCTCAAATCTTTGAAAGACTTAAAACAAATTGTTTGTCTCTTGAGTATATTGAATTTAAAAATTCAATACAGTTTGCGAAATTACTGCATGAATCTCAATATCGCATTAAGATTATTTGATGAATCATATCTCTAGTCAAGCAACCTTAAGCAAAAATAACGCCGTACATTATTGCATTTACATTCATTAAAATCAAATTAAACTGGTTATCACACATTTATTAACAATTAATGTATATAGCAGATACTAAGGGTGTCAAAACCGGGTAAATGATATACCTAGTCCCTAGTTAACCTACGGTTAACCGGCGAAGCTACGTATATGCCTCTTTTTAAATTGCAACAAGAAAAACGGCAAACTTACGGCATTTAAGCCTTCTCCTAGCTCATGAGCCCCAAGGCATTGTGTATTCTTACTAATATGGTAGCTACGCCACTACAGATAACTGAAGTGATGTAGTTGTTTGTCGAACTTTAGATGAAGTCAAATTGAATAAATTAATTGGACCACAGCTAGTGCCGATTGATCATTTTCGAAATTTTTAAAGTTTGATGACATTTTTTATTGATAAATATTTTGTTAAGATTAAATTGTGAATAATAAGTATGTAATACCCATGCTTTTGAAAATTGAATTTATTAGATATTTAGCTTACAACCTTGGATAACTAGATTCTTCCTAGGGCCAATGAATTTACCACGGACCTCAGATAGTATAGTTACGCCCCTGACGGTTCATAAACATTTTGCTAAGCTTTGAGAAAAAGATTGATGTAAAGAAAACAAGCAAACGAACTATCTTAGTGCATTGAAAAGAACAAATTTCATGAGAAAAGTTTGACAGAATTAAACTAATCAAAAACTATCTTCGTTGCACTATGATTCAGCTCAGACTATCAAATTTGGCTGTTTCAATAATTGGTCAGGCAATCACTAACTGATGCGATTTTGATGATATTATTAATGTCCTTGATTTTCTGTTTTTTTTTCTTCTATTTTTATCAGTTGATGAAGCATTTGAAACAGAGAAATTGGCAGCAAATAAAGATTGGAATAAAGCTAGTTGCGCCACTGATCTTCTGCAATTACCTTTGCAGTTTGCATTGGCAAATAAAACAATTAGGCAAATAAGACAGAGAAATATTAAATGCTCCCGTCAGTGGCGAAACTAAGTATATCAGTCCCTAACACCCTTTCTAACGACACGACTAACGATTTTTAGCAATTTTAGACCTAGGCGTGCGTCTATTGCCTTTTCTATACCTTTTCACAGCAAATATACCTTATTTACATAAAACTTCTTTATATACGTATATCTCCGCTAGGTCTGCACTTGTCTTCGTTTTGTTACTTCGAAATGATCTTCACATTGAAGAACTTTTGTATAGCATGCTTTACAAATAAGATATATGCAAATGAGCGGCAAAAATTGCGAACACACACTTTAAACGTGAAAGCAAAAGAAAAAAAAACATCTGAACAGCCCATCTCTCCTACATTTTTCTCATGTAACACCGACATGAAGATTTTAGCATCTAAAAAAAATATTAAAAAAAGCTAGCGAGTTAATCTAATAGAAGTCTTCACACTTTTAA
Organism: Lissagria laeviuscula; assembly: GCA_030264695.1. Lineage (NCBI taxonomy): Eukaryota > Metazoa > Arthropoda > Insecta > Coleoptera > Staphylinidae > Lissagria > Lissagria laeviuscula. The sequence goes on from JARJDU010003147.1 coordinate 1,795, forward strand.
CAAACCCTGAGGTATATACTTAATAAATAAATAAATAATAATTCATAGATAGTCATAAATATAAGTAAAACTTACCAAAGCCACAGTTCCATCCAACGCAGCAAAGATGAGCAACGCGAGAATTCCCTGATTCAACATCATCATGCGCGTTCAGCAGCAGGAAACAATTTATAATGAACGAAAACACTACCGACGCGCCAGCAATTGCGATTATGAAGATTACAACAAACGATGATTCAATGCAAACTAAAGTCAAGTCAACTCAACTCATGGCACTGGACGCCATCAGTCTTAACGCGTTACCGCAAACATATTACAGCTTAAATTCACCCTAAACTTAAAAAAGTTCACTTAATTAATTAAATATTAATTGCCCACAACAAATTGCTAATTAATTATATAAGCGTTCTATGAAAGAAAGAAAAAAAGTGTGCGCAGTAGTTACTAACGCACCACGGCACAAATGCACTGCTCTAGCTTAGTGGAGACTAGTCCGAAGAGTATCAACGTGTTTCAAGAAGAAGCCGGTCAGGTACCACGCTGTCTGGAAGGGCACTAAGTTAGGTCCCGCGCTGTCTGGGCCTGCACGACGCGACCGATGATCGCCGTATCTGTCCACCAGCGATCGAAGCGAGACGGTGAAAATCTCGAGAAAAAGCAAACGCGACCTCCGGCTCTGTCGGCACACAGGTTACCACTCGAACCTCGCCTCCTTGTCTTCCTTGTCTCGAGACTTTACACTTGCGGCACTTCGTTTCAAAGTTTTGTTTCCCACTGCGAGCTTGTGGATGGGATGCCGTTGTTGCTGATGTTCTTCAATGTCGGTATGTAGTACGTCCTATAGAGGATGTTTCAAGAACCTGTGTGATTTTTTTGTTTGTTTGCAAAAAGTCCTATGCTAGAGATTTCAGTAGCTGGAAGTTATGCAACCCTAGAATGTTTGTAGACGACGGTTATTGATTTTCTGATGATAAACGATCGTTTGCAAATATTTTATTAGCAAATTTTGATTTTTGATTTGATGGTTTATCATACGCGGTAATCAAACACATTTTAAGATTGCGGGCGAATGATTCGAATGTCTCACGTCGCAAATATGGCACCAACTGACGACCAAATTGATTCATGCTGGTTGATATAGTTTTCAAGCATCTCACTACGTACGAATGATGAGAAGTGTTGGAGATGAGGAGTGAGATGCTTTAATTGCACGACGGGTCAGCAGGTCAACGACGGACGATTGAAGAATATGATATGATATTGCTTAAGCGATGTGTTCACGCTCTCAGCGAATTATCATATACCAGTAAGAAGTAACTTCATATCTTAGAAGTTAAATAGAATTCGCAATTTTAAGCTTTATCGTTTTATACCAACGCTTGTAAAGTTTTCATAAGGTAGGCATAATGCCATAATGCTTGCTTATAGGCAACCATCTACTTTATGAAATTTCATAGATATCGGTTTTAGTTTAATCTTTTTAATGATTTGCACACACTTTGTATTTAAATTTACTTTAAACACATTAAACGATTACACATGACATAATGAATTGATAACCCGTGAATATAACGATTGCATGCACTCACTAGGCGCCATCACTGACGCCATTACCAGTTTCCCAAAAGTTGTCATGTCACTTTACTGAGCCAAAAGGGAGGGATTTGTTTACCCCTCTTTCAATTTAATATTAATTTACCATGAATTCTGAAATTAACATTTTCTATAGATTCCGCTAAACATACCTGAAGTACAACTCATAACCTAACTTCTAAGAATTCTTATCCATTCCTCCACTTAATAAGGAATTTCATTAAATTACACGTACACACACTCATTTAGGAAGTTATTATATAGAAAGATAAACTATAGTTTTAGGTGCTTTTGACATTGGTTGCTATTTATAATCCTGAATAGTTGGTATTCTGGGTTATAAAATATCAGGTAATAATAATAAGAAAATATAGAGTAAGCTTGTTAGCTCATTTTAATCTTCTAAAAGATAAAATTATGTTGTTCAATGAATCATAACCGGAAATACTGGATTATAAAAGTTTATGAGAAACTGCAGTACTGTTACAAACAGATTGAGAACATTACCGTACGGTACTTGAGAATTAGTGCAAAGTTGATGATATAAGCAAGACATCATCTCTGTTATATATTTCACTTATTCTATAAATAAAGACAATGGTTTAAAGATAAATACGAATGTCTATATAGGATTAAGCAACTGGTGAGCTTGGTATGACCAGTTCGAGGTACCTATCTTAGTTTATTTATTTTGTGCTTTAAAGTAAAAAGGCGCTAAAAGTTTGGCACCAACTTTTAAATATTAAACACAGACTGGAATGCGCATGGCGACCTCTATCTTTAATTAAATATACCAAAAAAAAAACAGAAATAAAACGAAAATTAAAATCAAATTCTACCACAGATTGTAATCTAATGAGATTGATCTCAATAATTAATTTAATTTTTTAGTAAGAATTGAGCGATATTATAATTTAAGAGTAAGAGCATGAGTACTATATGAACAATGAGTAACTGCTATTTATAACTTGTTGTTTTACTTTAGGTTTTTTTTGTTTCTTATATTTTTAGTCAAAACAGAATTTTTTTTTAAAATTGTATATATTTAATGATAAATTTTAAAAATGAACATTTCTAGCAATAAACTGTTTTATGGTAGGCAACTATATATACCAGTATAACCTATAATAAGTAATATTTATTTACAATTTGTTTCTTTCAGGAATTTAAAGCATTATTAAATGAAAAGGAATGAATTCTTCTGTTTTAATAGGAAATAATCCTTTCTTTTTACATGATTTGGATAAATTATGTGGAATATGCCATAGGCAACTAAGCATCAATCAAAAGGAACAATATAAATTTCATGACAACCTACCGACTTCCAAAAATATAACAATTCTTGAAGCATTAAAAAGATTTTCAGAAGTAATTATTATTTCTAGAATATATTATATCATATAATTCTGTTTCTTTATTTATTAGTTTAGTGAAAACACAATTAGCAAAGGCCCTCAAAATATTTGCAAAACTTGCTATGGAAACACAATTGCTGCATTTAAATTTCATACAATATGGAGCAAAACAGTATCATATCTTGAAGATTATTTAGCACATCAAGAAATGCTTAGCAAAGATATTCCCACTGAGATAACAGAAGAAGATGAGGTAGAATTAATTAAACCAGAGCCATATGAACTTCCAGCCTCTGCAGTTAATAATAAAGCATCAGAATACACACAAATCAAAGTAGAAAATATGCAAAATGCAAAAAATATTAGAAAGAAATTAGTCAAATGTAAGTTTTGTGATAAGAGTTATGATCAATCGAATATTAGCAATCACAGAAGAATTCACACTGGAGAGAAGCCTCATTCTTGTAAAATATGTGACAAAAAATTTATGTAAATATATAAAGCTATTAATATTTAAAATTGGTAATAATTTGTATAAATGTATACAATTCCAGACAAAGATCTACTTTGAAACGACACGAAGCTACACACGGTGAGGAACGACCTTATTTATGCAAGTTTTGTGGCAAAGGATTTAAAAGTCAGAGTGATTTATGTAAACATGAAAAAATCCATAATGTAGAGCGACCACACAAATGCGAGTATGTATTTTAAATCTATAATTAAGTTTATATAATTTGTATTTATGTAAGTGTTGTTTATTTCTTCTAATTACAGAATTTGCAATAAGGGATTTACAGTATTGCGCACATTAAAAGATCATTATAGCGTTCATTCCGAGGAGAAAAATTTTACATGTGAGGTGTGTGCTAAGAGTTTCGGTACAAGGAAACATCTCCGGCAGCATATGATAACTCATGAGTTGGTGAAAAGACATGTGTGCCATTTATGCGAGAAGCGATTCACTCAAGCGCATTCTCTGCGGACACATTTGTTAAAATATTGTAAAGGAAGTAACTAAACGTTTCTTTTGCAGTAAACGAGCTAATTAAATTGTAAAGCTTAATCTACCATTATACTGTTAGAAGAATAATGTTCATTTTTCACCTAATAAAACAGCTTTAATTTTTTTTTAAAATAAATATACAGGCATGTCCAACATCTTAGTTTTTCAAGGACACATTTGTAGATGTGATGGGAGTTTTAGGCAACAAATCAAATGAAGAAATTGAGGCAGTTGTTAATCATAAGAGCATAATGGATTGGGAACAGTAGACGAAGATCAAGAGGGAGACCGGTTAACACGTGGGTAAGAGAAGTGGAGAAAGACCTTAAGGTCTACAACGGAAAAAGAAAAGAATAAGGAAAAATAATGAGGTGAACACGATCTAATGCCTTAGAAAAATGTCAGTAATACTCCTAGATGGTGGAAAGTTTGTTCAAATGCAAAACATACCAAATACAAATTTTTAACGTAGGCAACCAAATTTACATTTATAACTTGCTTTATTTATTTAACATGTTATTTATTTTTAAATATCTGCTCTAATAATCAAAATGTATAAATAAATACAATAAACTATTTAACATAATAATAAAAATCTATATAAATATTACAATGCAGTATATACTTATTGTTAACAAATTATTCTGTTAAGCCTACATTTAAATAACTAATAATTTTTATCAATTAAATACAATCACACTTTGCAAATATAAATCTATTCTAAAAAAGCAACTTTTTATAAAACTGTGTTATACCTAAATAGCACTACCTTTGCAATATTTCGATAAATGTGATCTCAATGAGTGTGCTTGTGTAAATTGTTTTTTGCATAAATGACATGTATGCCTTTTCTCTTCAGCATGAGTTATCATATGCTGTGAAAGATTGTTCCTTGTACCAAAACCCTTAGCACATATTTCACATATAAAAGGTTTCTCCTTCGAATGAACAACGTAATGCCGTTTAAGTTTCTGTAGTAATGTGAAACTTTTATTGCATTCCCTGCAAATATGAAATTCGAAATAATATTTTAATAACATAGAAGTTATTTGCACTTACTTGCATTTGTGAGGTCGATCATCATTATGACCTTTCTCATGTTTACTTAAATCACCACGACATTTGAATCCTTTCCCGCAAAACTTGCATAAATGTGGACGATCGTCTGCGTGGGTCACTAGATGGCGTTTTAATGTAGAAGGCTGGCTATAAACAATATCATAGATTTGATTAATATAAATATATAAATATAATAAATGTTGATACATACTTAAAAGTTTTACCACATGTATAACATGAATATGGTTTTTCTCCTGTGTGAATCCTTAAGTGTGGCCTAATGTTTGATTGATGGTAAGTCTTATGACATACTTTGCATTTTACATACATATCTTTTGGTTTTTTTGTTTCTAGTGTTTTGGATATATTTATCTCTAGTACTTCTTCAGGCAGTTCTAATTTTGGAAGTATTTCAGGTTTTGTATCATCTTTGATCTCTAATTGATTTGGAATTTGTTCAATGGTCATAGGCATATTGTCAATCATGATTTCTTGATGGGCTAAATATGCTTCGAGATGGGATACTGCTTTATTGCACATTGTATGAAACTTATATGCTGCTATTGTGTTACCAAAACAACTTTTGCATACTGTTTGTGGTCCTTTTATGACACTACTCTCATTAAACTACAAAATGTATTTGATATAATAATTTTGAAACATAATGTATATCATGTATATATAGATATAATATACAATATTAAATTAGATATTGCTTACATTTGAAATTTTTTCAAGTACTTCTAGCACAGTAATGTCTTCTTGAACTTTTGGTACTTTATGTTGGAATGAAAACTTTTGGTCTGCAACTGAACCTAATTTCTTGTTACACACTCCACACAATTTATGCATGTCGTAAATAAATAAAGGATTATTCCCTACAAAAATGCTTGAACTCATTTTTGTTTATAATTATGTTGTAAAGGATTTGTAAACAAACTGGAATGTTTATAAGGTTATGGTGACTGTATGCAACCTGTAGATCATCATACTTCAGGGATTCTTAACATACTTAAGAAACACTACTAATATGGATTATTTTATTAAAATGTATTTGTTTAAACACACAAATATTATATTATAATAAGAAAAATATTCATTAAATAGTAATTCTTTAATCCAAAATAAAGAAAAACGTCTTTATTTTTCAAGATTACTTATTGATTTCTGAAAAACTAGACAACCACCCGAACACTATTAGCGACCAATTACATTAAACGCGTGATGCGACTCAAGGAGCCGCGCATTTCTATTTATTACACTTAAAACTTATTAATTGTGTTTACATTAGATTATAACATTAGTTTTCTTATCGCAGGTACCACTTGATTGATCACCAGCAGTGAGTAGATTCAATTTCAATTGCAGCAGCTTTAAACAGTACGTATAAAATTACTCAATTCTACCTAACCATGTTTCAGTAAATCTTGAAATCCATGAAATCCGAGAGTATATTATTCCTTCCTTACCTTAATGCGAACAATTCCAGTTTGTTGTACATGGTTGGTTTTCAGACTCCTTTGCAAACAATCCAAAAGGTAAGCTAACCATAAGCAATATAATAATGCCTCGTTTTGATCGCGGTGGACGCTTTCGTGGAAAGAGCACATATCCACGAAGAGGGCTATCATCTAGGAATAGAGGTCATAGAGAGTATTTCTCAAGACATCAAGATTCGCCAAGTACAGATGCCGAACGGTTTGTGAGACATGAATATACATATTCAGATCGTTGGGATGATCAATGGGCATATGAAGGGAATGAAAGGAAAAGATATAGAAGATCAACATCAAGGGAAAGGAGTCGATCACCATCATTTCACAACAGAGATATCAGGGAGCATGAGGAAAATTTTGGAGATTATAGACATGACTTTGATCAAGTGGAAGTGCAGGAACCGCCATTAAGGATTGAGGAACGATATAGGAAACATGATTGTAGGCAATCAAAGAAGAACTCTAGTAAATATCATTGGAGGAAGGAGGATCATGTGGACCGTCAGAATTTCCAAAATGAGGACGAACGCGATGGTTCCGGTGATGACGTACAGGATTTACGGGAAATTATCAAGCGCGGCCGTGACGAGACAAGGAGTACAAGAAGCAGGGATGACTATGACGAAATTAGCTGCAATGATAGTCGCGATACGTACTTCCAAGAATTTGTGCCCAGTTCAAAGGGAGAAGTTCGTGGGAAATCGCGATGGGGTCGACATCTTTCACCCGAGGTAAAAGTAAATTTTAAGAAGTCTATTTTCAATGATATTGCTGTGAGTTCCACTTCACAAGTTAATAACATGGATGGAGGACATGGACAGTTCGCATCGGCCAAGGACAGTCATCCAGAAATCCCGGTATTTAATGAATACAATCAGGAATTAACTCCGCAGCAGTTCATTCGAATCATTGAAAGGATGGGTGACGAATATGGTTGGAGCAGTAGTGAACTAAAGTGTCAAATGGCTGCAAAACTTCAAGGATCGCCTAGAGAATGGTTCCTGAAAGATGAACTTATGAACGAGCCATGGGAGAAAGTAAAGAGTCAATTTATTAAAATGCATCCTATGGATATGGATTACTATCATCAACTATGCAAGATGATGGAAAGGAGTCAATATGAAAGCGAGCCTTTCAGTAATTACTTTACCTTCAAAACAATGTTAATCAGCGCTGTGGAAATCACCGGACGGAGAGCTGTGTCTTGCTTGATTGGAGGCTTCTTCAATCCGGAACTTAGAAGGGTCTGTTACGATAGGAATTTCGCCACACCAGAGGAGTTATATGAATATTTAGATTCCAAGGATATGAAAGCGGATGTCACTGCACAAAATCGAAAACATTCGGGAAGCTCCACATCGAAGAAAATCGCTCATTATGAATCAAGACTAGGCATGGATTCGAGAGGAAATAATTCGTCCTATGCGGATACGGAGAATAAGGACATTTCACTAAATAATTTACTTAAGGAGGATGATGACGACGAATTTTCGGACGAGCCATTTGCTTTACCTAAACCTAACTACGATTTGAAGCACATGCTTTCCGTCAAGATCGGTGGCGATAATTTAGACGCTTACAATGATCTGGATGCGCAATGTTTGACGATAAAAGAACATTCGGCTAATATGCTTCAAATAGATTATTCGCGGCGAAGGACGACGATCATAGGATTCCGTGGAGTTCCTGTATTGGCGCTTGGAGATTGCGACGTTCGCATGGCTGTTGATCAGGTGAAGGTGCGCACTAAAATCTACGTCGTGCCAAATATCAGTCAGGAGAAGGCCATTGTCATTGGACAGAGTTTTCGGGATCATAGGGATTTGGTTTACTTCGAGGCTGCCAGTAGCATCAGTTTCACACCAAGGAACTATTCTGGATCGAGTGGTGGGAGTGATAAACATAAGGAGAAATAGTATTTAAGATAGTTTTAATAATGTTCATTAACAGTAAAGATGTACATGTTCATTTATAATACTATTTGTGATTATACCATAACTTCATATTCAGGATAGATTTATTGAAGTTTCTTTGGTAAACGCTATTTGGTTATGAGATAATTGAAAATACAAAGTACATTATTTCTCTTATATCAGTTTACAAGTACTTGGTATCATTTTCTTTTTACAAAAATTGTTATTCTCTCTCTCTTTTTTTTTTAAATATATATTATATTTTTTTTTATTATACATATTGGTAATTCTAAAGCCAGTAAAAGAAAAGTGGGACTATTGAGGTTAATATTACATCCAAAGTGCATATTTAGCTTGCTTGATATGAACAATCTAAACAATAAATATATACGAATGTACATTCTGCATATATAGTGTATAACAAAACAAATCTAGTGAATTATAGGCAGTACAGAAAAATGCATTTACTCCTTCTGTGAATAATACCAATAAACATATTAAATATACACATACATTGCAAACATTACATAAGAAAATCATAATATTGAACACGTTTTATCTCGTTTGCATTTCCGGTAGAGGTTACTGATAAATATTAAGATTATATTGTTCTGCCTCATTTAAAAATAAAGGCCCTGGTATTTTTACTTCAATTCTGCGGTCTGTAATTTATAAATAACATTTAAACTGCTCTATTTTTTTTATAGTTACAGCTAGCTGCTGCAATCTTTAAATGGAGCTCAAACAACCTTTCATTTTACTAAGCATTTAATAGTAAGCGAAGTTTGTTTATACTATTTAGGTTTTATATCCTATTTTTTTTTAATGTATTCTTGCGATTTTTATGTTTTAACAATGCCAGACAAATATTAGTTTGCAAACTTTTACTGAAACGAGTTATTAAAACAATTGATTGTAACAGATTAATGATAATCAATTACGAAATTAATCATCCTATGTTTCCTTCTAGAGGTGGTTTCAATGACGACTCTGCAGTCTTTTGGCTCCCAATTGTGTGCCTCTGCTTTGTTACTCTTCTAGGAACTCTGTGTCTTCCATGAACTCCAGAAGAATGGTCTATAGCCAGGGATAAACTACCGTACTTATTTCTAAGATTTGTACTTATTTTTAGCGCTCAAATCTTATAATTAAAAATTCTT
>JARJDU010003156.1:0-31146 GCA_030264695.1 Lissagria laeviuscula
TACTAAGGCTCGTCGAGCTTTTCGAGTGGCTCGAATTTTTAAGATAGTTAATATCATTTTCTTGATCTTAACTTTTTATCCCTGTTTCTAGAGCAGAATTTTATGTACATTCCAACGGTATAATCAGTTTTTCTCTAAACATTACCGTTCTCGAGATATTAAGGTCAAAAGTGTACCGGTTTTTGTCGTCATGTGTCGTCAAGTTATTGGACTCGTCAGTGGCAATTAAAGACAAGCTGGTTGTGTTTTCTGTCAGCACCCCTCTTCCCTCCTAAAAATGATAAATAAGTATAAAAGTCTTACAATGGCAAACGCGGTTTTCTCTAGCATCCTCCCACCTCTCAAAAATGAAAAGGTTTCGCGTTTGGGCAGTATAGGAATGTGCCTTAGACGGCATGCGGCTCGCGGGCCGCGTGTTATATATTTAAGAATATTGGCTTATTTATTAGTTAAAACCAGCAATAACTTGAAATAATCTCTCATCGAATTATGAGATGTTAATTTGTCTTGCTCGAACTCATGCAAAGCTCGAGCATTTCCAAATCGAGCTCAAACTCGTCGTTCTGAATTTTCTCGTGTTTTTCGATTTTGGGTAAACTCCCTTCTTACCAGATAATGATTTTTTATAAATTCATCAACTTCAAATGTATTTTCAAGAGCAGGTATTGTGCTAATCTCTTTTAAAGATTTAAATTTCTAACTGCAGTGAAGTGTAGTGTTAAAAACCTTAAGTTTTATACATTAAACTCAAATTAAAATTTAGTATCTGTTACATAAAATAACGTATAATAAGTTATAAATAAATGCTATTAGTAGGAAAGATGAACAAGTTAGTGCAAGTTCGCGAAGCTCTGAGACAAGAATATCAGTGTATGTTGATTATAACATTCATGGAATGCCAAAACTAAAGTCACGACCTGCTTTAATTTTAAGAATCCCTAATTTTTTTCCCGCTAACATGGACCCCTTGAAAGTTGTCATCGACTGTAAGGCAGATGACATTTAAAGAATTTGGAGGAAGTGAACAATTCTACGCTGAAACGTCGAACAACAACAAAAATCACATTTAACATTAATTCAACTTCATTTACAAATAGCGGCATAATAGTTTTCTTTCAAATATTTAATCAAAGCAACTTTTTCCTGCAATCATCATGTAACGAAATCAATACTAAAATTTTATTTTCTCCAACTACCACACTTAATAATAAAAGTGTTAATACAACTTTTTTATCAATTTTTAAAAGAAAATTCACACATAATGCAAACTACAAATCGGTATCAAATTTACCATTTATTTCCCTCTAAATAACCATATAAATTCTCAGCTAGGAAATATCTCAATACGCTTTGCATTCTACCAACATGCACTCATTGTATTTACCAAAATACAACAAAATATTTGAGACACAATAAGCTTTGGGTTGGACATAATAGATATCGAAACGAAACCATTCCTCCTTCATTCACCAACAAGAAAGCTAGCAGTACGCACGAAATCAAAAGAAAACACAATCGTCGCATTATAATTGTGAAGACGTCAACAGTGGTGCTTCTTGAAGGTATTCTTGTCGATGTAGAATAACAAGTTAATGTATAACCACGCTATGGTAATAATGCAGAAGTGAGTAGCGTGAAGATACAAAATTGGAAATAGACTTAACCAGAACGATCCTTAATGTCATTACGATTTTCCGTACGAATGATCACCGAGTGCACAGTCTCTATTCAATTCTAATGCATGTATTATAAATGCTATAGGGATGAAAAGCTTTGATTCGAGTGCTGAACGATTCTCAGCAGCATGAGAATTGAGCATATAAATCGAACAACTATCAAACTATCACATCAGCAATGACATGATAATGTAACTTCCGATTAAAATCTGCTATGCCATTGCATGCAGTTGTACTTACTACTTAGTTTGTATGCAATGTTCAGGTGATTAGACAAACAACCAAAACCAAGCAAAACTAATCGCTTTATGGTTTAGTTGCAAATGGGAATAACATCTATTCTATGCATTTCTATTCTTTGCAATGCAGGTTAACACAGAGACGTTCTTTGCTTTCTTCCAGTGTTGGGATAAAGTGTAATAGGGCTTCTTTTCCATTTGATCATCTTAGCGCGTTACACGGATGTTTAAACAGCGTGAAAACCAAAAATCGCATTTACGCACACGGATTTGTCGGTCGGTAAATCCGGTAAGCTCAAGGAACTCAGCACTAAGTGCTATAGAAAATTAGAAAAATTTTACACTAATCTCATATTTAAATGGGATAGAAATGTGCATTTTGTTAGTCTGGGGATAAACGAATTACCAAACGCGTGACAATAAGTTCTGACGTTGGCTTGCTCTTTGTTATGTAAGGTACAGCATTCGTTGGTTGGTTTTGTTTAAAATTAATTATGTAGGAAATAGTGTCGGTATTGTAGGTGGTCGTTAATAAAATCAGTCTTGTTAATATAGCTCATGGCTCTTTACATCCCATTAGGACTGCCAACACATGACCACCGCCTCTTTATATATATGTATTAGCAAATATATAGAACAGACAAAGCAATAATGATGCAATGCAATTATTCAGGCCGGTATTAAGGGACCTATTTATTTGATAGTTATAGTTAGTTTAAAAAAAAATACATTTATAACCTATATCTAACAATTTTTATTATAAAAGAAATATATAATTATTGTAGTAATAGACAATAGATCCAATAAAGTAATACGACTCTGACACAGGGAAGAAGCACCTATCAAAAATGCGAAGTAGTCGTTTTAGCACAAACAAAATCTGGAAAAAATTGCCAACATTTTCGGTGTCTTTTATCTTCTTCACTTTAGGTTTAGCGAGCAGGTAAATACATCAAACGAGACAACGACGAGACAAGTAGATGTATATTACATGTAATCATTTCTTATTGACCGCAGCGCACGTTAGGACGAAATGCGATGACGAGTATAAGAGAAAGGGAGAGTTAATCATATGATTGTAACGAAAAAACCGCAACGCAACATGAACAAAGCAATCGGATTGTGGAACTGGACACACACGGTGTTCAACAATAAATAGAAAAAATCATCAACACGCGAAGGGCTAAATTAGCGCGTTACAAATTGGTTTGTTTCAATTCATTTTTTTCTTTATATATATATTTATATTTACTGTAAGATTGAAAAAGGGTACAAAAAAGTTGAGGTAATTTTTTTGTTACTGGTGGGAGAAAAATTGTTTATTTTGTTTTACAAATGCAAATTTGCCTCGAGGGCAACAGAAATGAAATAATTAAATTAGTCGCATTTTAAAACAAAAATAACATGGCACCTATTAACAACTATTTGACCAACTAAGGCTGTCACGTCAACTCTAACGAGTGTTTGCTCGTTTTGTATGGCTACCTGGATTAAAGACTAGTTAGCAATGCAAATACACAAAAATAATCTTTTGTCGGTCAATATCTTTATGCCTTCATTGTGTCCCCGCTCTCTCAAGCCCTCTGTAATTTTCGGCTTATAGCATAATTTGAAGGCAATGACGACGGAGTGAGCGCACCTCCGAAGTAGGCAAATAGAAGAGAACGTGAAGACGAATTGCATTGGCACGACAAGAAGCGTGTGGTTGAGGCTGGCCGTGGACTTGAGTTTACATGGAGGTCTTCGGAAGTTGAAACGGGCAAACGGACCACCTTCGCTTACGCTACACACTACCGCCTTGTTCGTCGTGCATGAAGTACGGCTCGCAACGTAGTCACATCGCATCTGCCCCCTCGACGTTAATAATAACGCACAATGAATTGAAAAATATGTGTCCTTACGACCAGGGGTACATGCAGGGGCATTAAGCATTTTTCGTCTTTTTCGAGCCCACTTTGTCGGCGTGTTTTCTATTAAAAACCGGCGCGGCGCACGGCAGCGGGAGCTTCGACTCGCTCTCGTCCTCGATCCATTTGTCGACGGGCCCGCCGTTGCTGCTGGGCGATGATTGTTGATGTGTATTGAAATTTTGTTTGCCGAGGTTTTCACCAAACAAAATTTCTACGCTCGTTGCGAGCATTCGGGCCGCTCGTTTGGCGGCAATAAATAAAGAGATCTTTACCTTTCGTGGTCTAACAATGTAATGAATAATAGTTGTGCTTAGGAATCACGACGGTCATGGTGGGAATGTGAATGGTGTTAATACGCTATAGACATTTTCTGCGATTACCGTCATTATTTTATTGGATTTTTATTGATGCAATTCTATTGGAATCGCGTTTCTATTGTTTGGCTGTTCCAGTAGTCTAAACACATATGACGACCGATAGCAAAAAGCTTATAACAATAGCTTACTAGCTATTATGTGTTATGTGTTTTTTCTTCTTCATTTATTTCGTGCTATAAATGACGGTTTTGGTGGCACCACAAAACACGATTATTATCATAGAATACTTTATTTCAATGCAGTTCAAAGCAATTTTTTATTCGTATTTTACTCTTTAATGTTGCCAATTTCAAATTAGCCTAATATCTTCGATAATAATAAATGTAGAGTATCAACCTAAATGCATTGTCTCGAAAGTACCACGCCGCACATAATACATCGAAGAGTTTGCCCCCCCCCGGCGACATTTCAAACACTTCCGTGCGCTTTCCCGCTCAGTGTTTAATTGTTTATTTTCGACACATTAGCAACCCGCCGGTGATGGGTCAGTCGCGCTCGTCAATTACAGACGGCAGCGGCAGTAAACCACGAACGGCGGCTATCCCAGCAGATCAATCAACGCTGAGCAAACGAAAAGTCGAGAGATTACAAGGTAGAAGAATGAATCCGCATCGTATGCCACACGTCGCGAGCGTTTGCGTTTCGCACGGCATGGGATTTAATTTAATTTGAATTCGATTTGATCGCCCCCCGCGTGAATGCCAGCAGTCCCAAACTGCGGCCGTCGCGCGATGAACGCGAGAACAAAGAGCGCGCGGAGAATGTCCGAAGAAGGAAAAACGCGTCAATGGTAGGTAGATGCGATGATGCGACTTTGATGACGCTCGGCGCTCGGGAATGAGAAATCAAATAAATTAATGCCCAATTTCACGCGGCATATCTTTTCACACCGCGACGCGGTCGCTCGCATCGCCGCAACGTCTTCGTCGTCTCATCGTGTCCCCTTTTCATATACGAAATGAACTCGCAGTCCGAAAAGGCTTTTGCCTTTCTTTTGATAAATACGTTGTTGGCTGTCTCTTCCCATTTGCTCCTTCTGCGCTCGCATTGTGTGTGAGAAAAATATTTTTTTCTCACTGCTGCTGTTGTGGGAGCAATGGGTGAATTAAAGTCGACTCCGTCACACGTTAACCACCAACGACGGAATGAACGAATGAGACTTGTTTAATCATAATGACCACCCAAATACTTCTGCGCGCTCGTCACCATCGGGCACGACCAAACTTTTATCAACTCGAATCGAAATTACATTTTAAACGCTCCGACAATCTTTCCCAGATAGCTACTCACCACGTTGACGAAGTCCTGGAACGTGATTGCATCTGTTTTTGCATGGCGCGCTTTCTCCAGGAGCACTTCGCGCTTGCCGGAATTGACGCGCTCCCGAAACTCCGGCTCGTCGAGTGCATCCAAGAGGTCTGTCCAAGGTATTTCACCGAATCCTTCCGGATCGAATTTATCAAAAAAGCAACGCCATTGCTGCAATGCACAATTAACATAAAATCTGTTAATTAAACGTATTTTCCATGTAAAATATAGAAAGCTAGTTTCTTCACTATACAAAGAGATTTATAAATATTATAAAATAGCAGTAACAAGTCCAATTCGAATAAACTTACATCGAACAAAAGCTCCCTTCGAATTTCGGCCTCGTCCGGTTCACTAGTTAAATCCGTGTGATCGGTATCGTAATGAAAATGATCTAAATTGTCGCGGGATTGCCCGAATGATGCCAACGAACCGGTGATTGTAGCTATTTGTCCTGGTTCTATACCGCTTTCGCTGGATTGTGCTTGAGCGTATGTTGTGCTTGTAAGGACCTGCGTGGTAGCAGGCGACAAGCGATGCGGCCATGCCGAATGCGATAACATTTGTTAAGTTTAAATGACGAAAGAAAGTTTAATTCGATAACAGAAAATTTTAGGCATTCGTCATAAAGCATCCATGTTTGGTTCTAGGACGGCACTTGGAATATGTCTCAAATCGTGAACGTCGATGTCGACGAATGGAGTGAAACACGAGCGACGAAAATGGACGCGCGAAATGATAGCGCTACGAGTATCTTCAACTTACTATCACGACCGCGTTCCGGCGCCGACTGTGATGTTATTTCCCATAATGAAAACCACCCCCGCGTCGAGTGCGTGGGTATCGTAGCAATTGCGTGTGCATGCACCATTGAGGAAATGCTCCAGCTGGAAGGTTGCAGGCACGCGTCGCGTATCGATTTTCCATTTTATGTCGTGCAATTGCATTAGCTGCTGCTTCAGCAGCGTGCACTGCGATCAGTTTTTTGGCTAACTGGAATTCACCCCTATACTATAGTAAGCTGTGGGGGTGAGTCATCCATTGCATATTGTACAGAACGATGCTGTTCAGGAAAATGAGTATCGTTTTTCAATAGCTTTATGTATAAAAAAATTTTTGCTAAATACATGTCTTTTAGAAATATGTTGGATTAGATGAAAAGGTAGAATATTAGTTTTAGGCTTTTTTAAATAATTTATCAATTTTATTAGATTTTCCACTCAGCTATGAAAAATCTTTTTTTTGTAGGTATGCTGCACAGGAAATACTTTTAATACTTTGTTTAATTAACTTGAAATAATTAGAACTTTTAGTTTATTTTCAAGTTCTATTATTAAAATTAAGAGAAAAAAAATGTTGAAAGCAAAATTTGCCCAAATTTAAATCAACATTTTATCATGCATTAATTCTAACGAGAGTTTCAGTAGAAAAATAGATTTCAATTGTTAAAACATGATAGTCTTGCATTATTTACTGGTATATAATGAATTATAATAATTTGCATGCATTAATATAACATTCTAAATAAATTAGCACATATTTTGAATTGTTTTATAAACAAGTATTCGAACATGTAAATAATAGAGTTAAATCATAAAAAAAGAAATTATCACTTTATTAATTTACTTATAACTTGATTATAACATGCTTTATAAAAATAAATAAACGCGATTCAATGATTCTAACCAGCCTCATCTTAAATGATAACTAAATCACACTTTTATTCCATTGGTTTTTGTGGGCGACACTAAATTGTTCACACGATTTTCATCCATTTTCAAAGTAGCAGAAAGTAAACTGACAACACTTTTCGCCTCCATATGTTCATAATCTACAAATGACACAAGTTATGATTGAATTAACAAACCAAACAGTAATAATGACTCACCCTCGGAAGTTATTTCTCTTTCGAGTTCAAGTTTTTCTTGCGTTAGCCGCCACATTCCTTCCTCAATTGTGCCTTCTGAAACTAGTCTGAAGACTTGGACAGGCTTCTTTTGACCCATGCGATGACACCTGTCTTCCGCCTGTTTATCATTATAAGGATTAAAGTCGATATCGTGAATAATGACTGTATCCGCCGAAGTCAAATTAATGCCTAACCCACCAGCCTTTGTACTTAATAAAAAGACAAATATTGACTCGTCGTTGTTGAATTCGTCGATTAATTCTTGCCTGTTAATAGAAGCAATACAATAATTAAATGAACGAGCCAAAATGAAAGCAGACCTACCGTAGTGTGACAGGAGTTGCTCCATCCAAGCGCAAAAATGAGTGATTTCGCATTTTCATGTAAATTTCCATAATGTTAAGCATAATAACATACTGGCTGAAGATCAGCACACGGTGACCAGCTTTTTTCAATTCTGGCAATTTCGAATCAAAGAATTTGAATTTTCCTGATAGCGGAATTAAAGATTTAGGTAAGACAAATTTACTTATTGACTGCAAAGTGAAAATATTAATTTAATTAAGCTAATGATAATAACTCATTTTTCTTAACTTACAAGGTATTCTTTGGTCATTTCGTTAATATCAAAATCGGACATGCATGCTAAGTCATCAAAAATATACTGCACAACAGTATCTTTATGATCCGGGTCTTTAGCTAACGCCTTCGCCATCTTCTGTAAATCTTCGTTTTTGTAGTAGTATCGAAGAAGCAATGGATGATTGGCCATTTTACGCAAATCGGTCATCATCGACATGCCATTGTAACCTTGTTCGCCATTATTCCCAGCGGCTTGGAAATCAGCAATTAGATTTTTGTATTTTGTTTCCTGCTCTTTTATCATCGGTATCACCTTTTTAATATCAGTTTTCTTAGGCAAATGTTGTAGAACGTCCACCTTTAGCCGACGTAGAACGAATGGCTTCATAATACGTTTGGCTTGTTCGATTTGCTCACGTTCGAAATTTGGAATGCTATCATCGTCCAAATTTTTCTTCTGTTAACAAAAAAACATTATAAATTCATCTGAAGGAAGAAAACATACTTTGCCAACAAGCAGCTTATTAGGGTCAAAATTTTCAAGAGAAAGTAAAAAATCAAGATCTACGAAACACTAATAAGCCCAATAATAACATAAGCACGGAAGATCCGGACCCTACGCGAATTCAGGAAGATGGAGGCTGTAGAGTAAGAACAAATACGGTGTTAAACAACATAAGTGAAGAAAGATATATTGTGCGGTACGTCAATGCACAAAACCTGATGTGGTTCGAGCACACCATGCGTATTGAGATAGAAGCCCGAAATTAGTATACCTAGCGAGAGAGAGGAAGGCTACGGATGGAAACATAATGTCGTGGAGGATTTAAAAACTTTAAAGGTAAGGGACTGGCTCCGTGAACTTTAAGAGAAAGAGAACAGAGAAACGTATATAAAACGCAAAATTTTATAAATTATTTTTAAAAAGGTTTACCTTAAATAAGCTTTTCAAATCATCCGACTTCTGCGAAAATATTTTCGGCATTACGAAAATTAACAAAGACATTAACTCCAACAGATTGTTCTGTAGAGGCGTCCCGGTGAGCAGAATACGATTGCTCGCACGAATCCGTCCCAGATGCTCATATCGTTGGGTGTTCATGTTCTTTAGCATGTGAGCTTCATCAAAGATGACATAGTGCATTGATGTGACCCGAAACATTTTTCGCTCTTCAGGTGAAGATGCCACCAAGTTATACGTTGTAAGCACCACGTCGTATGCCTTATGCTCGCCCTTAGCAAACATCATTCGAATGTCGCGGCGTTCGTCTGCGCTGCCATAATATACAAGGACACGTAGGCCGGGGCACCAGCGCTCAAATTCGTTGCTCCAGTTATCCAACGTTGATGCAGGTACTACCACCAAATGTGTTGTGCTCATTTTCCTTTCTTTTAAATAAGCCAGGAATGCAATCACTTGTACAGTTTTTCCGAGGCCCATTTCGTCCGCCAAAATTCCATTTAGGCCTTGAGCGTGCAAAATTGTTAACCAATTAAGACCAACTAATTGGTAGTCAGTCAGTTTCAAGCTAAAATCAAGCGTATGTATTAAATTTGCTTCAATAAAAATAAATCATAAAATACCTTGAAATTAACATCTGTGGTTGCTTCGTAATATTTCCCTCTGCTCTAATGGCAACTTCCAAAGAGGTAGCAATGCTAGTACATTTTTGCATAAGCTTTTTAACATTGTCCCTCGTTACTAATACTTGCTGGGCATAGTTCAATAAATCCGTGTTCATGTTTTTGTTGGCGTTCAATTTTGTAACCTGAAATCATACATTGGACAATAAAAATATATTTATACAGAAACTTAAATGTATATATTTTTTTATAACATCAACTTACAAGATCAATCCAATTTAGAAAAGGCCGGGCTGCTAAAATAGCGTCAACCTTCTTTTTGGAACAACTGTGCATACTCAGTAATTCAATGGGGGGCGCTGTTTGCAAAAACTCAAACACCCGACTTTTCATACCGGTCAGCTCATTTGATACTTCTACATCAGAATCATCGTCGGAATCATAAACACGAGTGTCTGAATATTTGGTTCCCGTATCGCTATCACTATTATCAACACGTCGTTTCTTAGCTAAAACATCAAATTTACAATCAAACAATACATGTAACATATAAAAATATTTAATCAAGTGTCACCCCATACAACAATTGATACTTCGAACAAATGTATTAATATTAAAGAATGGAAAATATAATTAAACAATAACTATATCTTATTATTGTTTTTAAATGAGATGAATGTGCTAGTTTATTAGCAAAGTTTATAAAATCGTGGTGCTAGCGGCGAGATAGCTACTCGTAGCTCTTTTCTTTTCAACTAAACGAGCTCGATATTTTCAATTCATTGCAGCTAAGGCAGAAAATGCAGTTTCGCATAAATATGATGTTGCAAACGGCAGCCTTAATCCACAAAGTAATATATTCTGTATGAAGATTTAACCAAAATTGAACCAAAGATCCAGTTTAAAATTTATGTTTATATATACAGACATATTTTTAGTCGATTAAGGGTTTTGTAAAATTTGTAAAACAAAGATCAAAATAATTCGAAACGAGCCATCCAAATCGATTTTTTCTATGTTATCTCACGCCTTCCCTTTGACTAGCCTCACAGTTTGGAAAACGCTGTATTATGCTAAGGCCACTCATGGTAATACAACAATTTTGCAAAACATTTACATTTCTTAAATACAGTTAGGCAAAATAATACGAATAACTGCCATACTTCTTTGTTCTAGCCTTGCAATGAATCAGTAATAGTTAAATAATAGAAATTTCATTTAAAAGCTTACCCTTTGCCTGGTTTTGATTATTTTGAAATCGTTTTCGATTGCTTTGACCTTGATGCCGCTTAAGCTTCTCTTGCAGCTTCCATTTTTCATAATCCACAATATTACCATTATCTCCATACTTTTGCTTCAAGTGGTCGAGTGCCTCTTCAACATTGAACTCCACATTTGCAATAAGATCATATATTTCCTATAAATAATATAGTGAGTCAATTGTGCAACAACACAATTTAATATATACATGTTTACCATTAATTCAACTTTAGGAAAAGTCCGCATTAAATAGTGAACTTGACGCTCTCGTTCAGCAACGACCTGGGACTTGACTCTTGTATTTGTATGGCCATTTGCTATTAGATCTTCTTCACATTCAGTGTCCGAGTCTGAAACTTGAATCACCCTCCTCCGGACTGGATTTGAACTAGTAGCTGAAAAATATCTATATTACAATTAAATTTGAATACAAAATTCATGCTAATGATATCTAACCATCTCCTGACAATAAAATATTTAGCAAATTGTACTGGGAATGGCATGAGAGTTAGTTGTTTTTCGGCGATATAATTGTTTGCTTTTGAATATGAAATCAACCAAGGCTGATCTTACCTTTTGGATTGGAATTACTCATTGTAATTTTCTTAAAATTTGATAATGACGGTTGCAACCGCCTTTGTTAGCAGAAAAATAACTGTTATTCGAATTGTTAAGAGAGCATGAAACTTGAAGCGCGACCGACAAATGGCTGGCGGAATGTGTGGATCGCATAGACTGGGAACATCTGCTTTGACCTGAATTATGTTTGGTTATGCCGCCAATTTTTAATGACATGAGTTTAGATCATATACAAAAAATAATGATTTATACAATAATTGCTATAAATATAATAACAAAATAGATTCATATGGTTCAATTACTTCAAATATAATTATTGATATTGGGCAAATTATTATTATAAGATAGAGATAGCTGTATAAAATAATTTTATTTTCAAAAAACTAAATTAGTAGTTGAGGTTATTGCATGATTTGTTTTAGAAATATACACCATCAAATTAGTAGATATTTTTTTTAAATTTAAAAAATTTTTTTTTGGTCATCATAATTATTGGAATTAAAATTTTTGAAACAACTGTGACTCATTTGTAGAGTTGACAATGGATAACACCAGCTTGTATCTCCAGTATCATGTGGAATTATGTTGGTAGTTGCATCCAAATTGTTATGTTGCTCATGTTCGCTCCTTCCTAAGCGTAACTTTATTTTTATTCTTTTAAAAGCTGATTTTCTACCACACATTATTAAAACTCCAATATTTTCAACTTTTAAGAATTTTATTATGGTTTTAAATTGCATGCAACAACTCCATTTGTATAAATTTTGCATTTAAGATTTTAACAATTACTACATACACTTTACATCATTATGGATATGATCCACAAGTCGGAAAATGGTCTGGTACATCCGGTATTTCCTTTTCCTGCCCAACTTTAAACACCAAAGCCATGCCCATTTCAGTATGATAGTCGATATGACAATGAAATAGCCAATATCCTACAAAATGATTAAACATTAATCTATTTCTCATTGTTAATGCAATCTAAAAATCAGCAAAAATGTAATTCAATTGCCTGGATTATTCGCAATAAATCTAACGACGACGTATCCTCCATCCGGCACAATAACAGTATCTTTAATTGGAGGATGATCGAAGTTTCTTTGGATCAATCCTTTATTATCTAAGTTCTGAACAATCTCCTTAGTTGTCCATGATCCTAATTTCCTCAAAGTTAACACGCGAAAAGACATCCCATGTAAGTGAAACGGATGTCCGGCATTCGTTGTCCAGCCGTTATCTATAAGTACTAATTCCACTGTTTTACCCAATTCTAAGCTAATTACATGCGTACACCGACAAAATTCTATCGTACAATTCTTGCCTAAATTACTAGCAAGTGACTTAGCATTGCACGTTGGTTCCTTGGGACTTAACGTAAGTGGCTTGTCTGGAAACTCAAACGCAATGTTGTTAATTTGAGGTGTGGTGGTTTGCATATTTTTCGGCACCTGGTTAAAACCGTATGAAGGTTCAAGATTGTACAAAGGGTTGGAAACATTGTTTAAATCCATATCTAAGTAAAATTTGTAGTCAGGTGTTTGAAGTAGTTCTGGTTCAATAGCAGCTAATGAGCGCATTTCAGATGCGATAATTGGACCGTGTGTTTCTTCGCCTATGTTGAAAGGGTTAAGAATCTGAAAGAGTAGAGAAGTTGTTTAATTAGGTTGCCTAATTTAGGTACAGAATTCAGAATTATCCGATAAAAAATATAATTATTAATCTGGATAACTTACAGTGCTCCTTGGAGCTGAACTTTCATATGATGGCATTGTACCTTTTGGCCATGAGTCTATAGAAGCACCTTTATAATGTAAAACAGCTAATTGGAAGGCATGATGATGGGCACAATTAACAAGGCCTCGGAATCTTATCCAATAGTTTTCGCGATGTTTGTTTGTTTTCAGTATAAAGTCATATCGTTCGCCGGAGAATGTTGTGAGAGTATCAACTAGATGCAATTAGAACGTGACGTTAAAATAAAATAAAATCAATGTAAATCAAATTTAAGTTGTATGCTGATATTTTTCAATAATGCAGAATGTGCGTTTTATTTGTTAGACAAGGCTGTTAAATGTGTGGCAGATAATAAAACTACAAGATGCCCATTACAACAGCGGCTTTCAAACTTGATGTTACTACACCTCTCTTAAAAATAATTTATCATTTGGCGCCTCCCATCTGATCTGCGCCCAAAAAAAAAGGACCCGCGGTACAAATATTATGAACAAATTACAAATATCATGGGTAGAAGATCACCAAGCAAAAAAAAAGATCAAACAGAACAAACATTTTTCAAAAATGAAAAAATGGATTGTTCAATAATAATAAAATCAGACTAGTACTCGCGCCTCCCTTGAGACTCGCCCCCACTTTGAAAACCGCTGCTTTAGAACATGGTGAACCAAGCATCCATCCCATATGTGCGAGGATCTTGCAGGTCGCACTAATAGCGTTTTTGGCTGGTCAAAAAGTGCGCACTTTATGCGCACTGAATGCAATGGAGGAGTATCTTCGGCTGGAACTTTCGTGTTGCACTTTATCGGGGCGACGTGTTCAGCTGGTAGCAAAAACTTAATCTGTGTGCACTCGGTGCGCACTTTAAGACTCTTGCTAGCGAGGTAGTTTCATTTGAGTGCAAAACAATTATGACTGTAAGCACTTGTACTTGGCAGAACTTGCCGAGTTTTCCGTGAGCACTGAGTGTTACCAGCCGAAAACGCTATAAGTCGCCTCGAGGGCCGCAGGTTGCCGATCCATGCATTAGAATATGCAGTCATAATGGTAGGCAACCCATTTAACGAAGTGTGCACAGATCATAAATGTAGTAATAGGAATAGTCCACTAAGTGCAAAGGATGGTATCAATATTTGATATCATACATTTGTCGTGCAAATTGCTCCATTACATTAGTGGTAAGTACCAAGCTATAAAAGTTTCATTAAATCATTAGGTAGTTACCTATTACTGGCTGAATATCATATCCATCACTACTGATAACCTCAATCTTGTGCCGATCCACACTCATTTCTACCGGGCAATCCCGAAATGCGCCGTTGATTACACGGAAGCGGTATCTGTATCCCTAAAATACACATGCAATCACATAAAAGCACACATATCACATTGTTTAGCAATCTCATCAGATATGTAAATCCTAGATATATATATATATATATATATAGATGGTTATTAAAATACCTGTTCCACATAGAATTTAGCAATTGTTGAATTTTCGGAATTATTCATAAATTTATTGAAACCAAGACCATTGACAAGAATCAATGAGGGATAGTCATGTGCTCCAGCATGCACATAATGTAAAAACATATCTTCTTGAATATGATTGTACCAGTCTCTCAGGTTAATTACATGCGTAGGTAAGTCATGCGTATATCTTCTTCTGTAGGGGTCTCTTGGATGTCGAATGATAAGCGAACCGAACAGACCATTGCCTCTTTGGATGCCTATAAAAACATCAATAATCGACCTAGAGTACTTAATTTCCCTGATTGGTAATTATTGTTCATCGATATAAATATGGCACCTGTATGCGAATGATAGAAAAATGTTCCTGCCTGAAATGCAGTAAAATTATAGAGGAAGCTTGTGCCACTGTGAATAGGACATTGTGTGAGGAAGGGAACACCATCCATATACGGCGTATCCACTTGGTGTATCCCATGCCAATGAATAGCGGTAGTCTCTCCTAACATTTTATTCTCAATTTTAATTAATAATTGATCGTGTAGGCATACCTAAATAAAGTCAAAATTGAATCATTTATTTGTTGCACCTGCTATAATGTAGTAATGTACTCACGTTAATAAGTGGACCAGGTATTGTTCTATTAACTGTGACAATTGGTCTTCCGATACCAGTACCTATAACGCAATCAGGGCGATAGCAATCCTCCTTGGTGTGAGGACAATTAAAGCATGCTTTACTCATTGTATAGTACCATTCGATCACGAAGAGGTATTCACAAATTTTGGGTTGGGCATTTAAACATGGCCGCTGGCAAGGATGATCATAGTGCTGGTCGGTTGAAGGTCTATCGTAAATGTTTCTAGGTTCTTCGTGGATAATTTCGTTGGGTGTTACTTCTGTGGATAGTACAAATAGGTAAAATATAAATTGTATGGCCAACTCCATGATTTTCATTATTATTATTAATACAATTTATCATTAGTTTAATTTGAGTTTGGGTAATTTTGAAGAGTTGATTTTTAAATGAACAGGAGTATAACTTCTTGCTTTTGCTTGAGTATCCATACAAACACCAATGATAAATTAGACGTTAGCATGACTTTAAGTTGAAGTTAACTTTGAATGACTTTCATTAAGTATCTACATTTTACCACTTAGTTTTACTATGTAATCTAATTTTGTTAGTACTAAGTAATTGTTGCATGTCATCCGAATGCTCTGGTTATAATTGGTTGTATTGTTAGGGTAATTAATATTTTAGACGATGCACATACTTCTCTTATCAAAAGTAATAATTGTTATTAATTACTTTCATAGAACTGCAAGCATAAAAAGATAGCTATTTGCAATTGGAATTCCACTATCTGCTTAGTTTTGGCGTCATTTTGAACTTAATTAGACGTTAGAGAAATATTCACCTCAGAAAAGCATTAGAAATTGTTTTAATTTTTAATTGCATCAAAAGATATCTACAAAATAACACCTTTGCTCTATATCAGCGGTCGCTAAAGTGGTGATCTGCGGACCATTTGCGTAATTACGGGGTCGCAAAGGGACGTCGGGGCCCATTGAACGAATTTTGAACAAATCAATTCTCGCATACATAAATTCTCAATTTGCTCCCCGCTCTCTCTCTCAGGAATGAAACGAAAGAAATTTTTGGAACGGCCTTAACACTTTTTTGCGTCGGTGCCCCAAATATGTAGTGACGCCTTTGCCGCGCTGCGAGAAAATTTCGCTGGTCCGCCGAAAAATATAGAATATGCTTACTCACATTAAGTTTTAAGTTGCCTTAAAACATATTAGTGGTTCGCGGGGTTTTAAATTATAAATATACTGTTTGGTGGCTCAATATTGTTTTATTTGTATTAATGATAATCATCATCATCATTGGTACTTCAGCCCTGTTAGAATCACGACCTCCCTTAGTATTGTCGGCCATTCCTCTCTGTTTTGCGTTAGGCTCAGGCTTGCTTAAGCAGTCCACATCTTCTCGCCAGTGTAATTTTGGTCTTCCTCTGCGTCTTCTCCCCGGAGGTAAGGACATTAACATACGTGCTGGTGGGTAGTTTTCCGAAGCTTTTGCTATGTGTTCTGCCCACTTTAGTCTTCCTATCTTGATGTGGTGTACTCAGCGACCATATCTTGGTATTGTGGACCAAGTTAGTACCCGGGACGGAATTTCCTCAGATACTCTATTTCACTTTCAGACCGCTCCCCAGAAATGAATAATATAAAATATAAAAACATAAGTTTTACGACGGAAAATATTCCTAAATAT
This sequence comes from Lissagria laeviuscula, assembly GCA_030264695.1. Lineage (NCBI taxonomy): Eukaryota > Metazoa > Arthropoda > Insecta > Coleoptera > Staphylinidae > Lissagria > Lissagria laeviuscula. The sequence continues at coordinate 16,916 of JARJDU010003156.1, forward strand.
TACTATAAATTACTTTGAAATATTGCAATACCTTGCATGAATTGCTGATAATTGTGACTGAGCAGCTTCGCATTGCTCAATGCTCAAATTAGATAGTTTGTGAGTTTTGGTTAAAATTACAGAAATGTTCTTTGGCGGTGAATTACATAAATAGGTAACACATTCGGCATTCCTTGTTGTTAATGCATATGCGCTCTATATACTCTTGAAGTTAACCTTGATTGACCCACAGCAAACCACAATTCCACAATTCAATAGAAGCCGCTAAGTAAAAATTCCTTTGACGGTATTCGTAATGTACCACCATTCATTATTAGGCCTCGTCATCAGCTGACATTTCAGATGTAAACAGCCCCTTACGTCTCCAAAACAATATTTACTTAAGTTCAATTATGCATTCAACTACATAATAACATCTTTCATCATCAGTGGCGCAAGAGCCCTCATTGGTTTTTATTGCAGTTTTTGCATATTACAGGGATAGGTTGCAAGTTCATCGCACAACCCGCTTTCTTATTGAGAAATTAGGGAATGCGTGAGGAGTGCGACATCTTATTAGCTTGGCTTGATCCCGAGTCCTCTGAGGTTAAACGCAAGTGCACTTACCACTGCGCCACGCACTCCTACATCTTTAAATGCTTTAATATTGCTTCCATTGTATCTCGTGAAATATTATTATATTCATCATTGTTTGCAGGCGAAGACTTCATAAACTGAAATAATAATGAAGCAGACATTTACTCTCTGCAGTAGTACCTCATGCCAAAATCTGAGGAAGAATCAACAAATCGACGTGATGCCGGGATAAAATAGGTAAATCTCAATATTTATTACCTTTAATTGAACTGTGTTTATCAGTTCAATTAAAGTTTAACATTTTAAATATATTCACCATTAGTGCATAGATTTCAATGGTCTACTAGTTATAACAATAAAAAGGATGAAATTATGCCTTGAATGTAAATATTACAGAGATAGCTGGGTTTGTGTTAATGTGTGCAGAATTACATAACTTCGAGGACACTCTGCATAATTAGTAGTTTTTTTGCATTTTGTACATATCCGGTAATTTGACCAGAAAAAAAATCTTGCCTAGAAATAGTTTGATCTTTTTTATTCTGATATGCGAATAAAAACGATTTGTAATAATTTATAATGCGGCATTATATATATTTAGTACGGTGTTTGGCATTATAAAAGTTTTGTAAATATATCGCACTGTTGCGATAAAAGTGTCACTACTCAAAAAATTACATTTTTTAGGTATAACCAGATATCGACTCAATAAATGTTACTCCACAAGTCATCAAAACCGTATCAATATTAGTTGGCTGAACAGCATTTTTATTTTAATAGTATTTTGAATTGTGTCGCTTAAGTTTATGAAACAAAAAACAGTTTATTCGCTCTCTTAAAAAAGTGAGTTTTTGAGTTGTTTGACAAAAGTGTGTCGCAATGGTGCGATATAATGATAGATAACTTATAATTTTAGTTTTTCATTATTTTTCATGTGAAATATTCTGATTTGTATATGCTTTTGACGTGGTTAACGTCTTTAAATTATGCGTTAAAATTTGTCTCTCTTTGCTAAGTTACAGCTACGCAGTTTAAAGCAGCAGAAAGTTGAAATAAACATCAAAAGAAACGAAATTTATGTTTATTCAATCCTAATTAAGCAAACAATTCTTTTTTGCTGTCGTTATCGATTACTTGGTGCAAGAGTGAAGGTCTAAAATTGATAAAAATTCATATTTTTTCGAAGTAAAAATTATTGAAGCTGCGAAACGAAACAAAACAAAGACACGAGTTTGGTTCCCACTGGTACATCTCATCAAGGACTACTAATAATTAGGCTTCGCACATTTTCATATTATATCACCAATTAAACGTTATTTATAGAAACACAAATAAAAAGGGGGAAATTGGGTCTTTGCTCACCAATCCGCACGATGTGTGTCGGTATGTCAATACCTTTGAAAGGGTTAATGTAAACAGACGAGCTCGTGAGAAACAGTTGACATTTGAAGATTTTGGAGGTTATTTAGTAGTAAACAATTCTAAATCGCCGAAACATCGACAACTTTTTAAAATTACAACAATTGCAATAAAAGTAACTCAAAGCGGTAGTATATGCAATACTACCTATTTTTTTTTTAAATTAAAAGATAGTAATACATAACAATTGTAACAATTTTGTTCTTAATTGTCAATTCGATGCGCAAAATGTACTACAAAGCTAGGTGATTATGAGGAAATTTATATATTTTTTAATTATAGCCTCTTTTAGTAAAAGAAAATTGAAAAATATATATGATTATATGAATGCACACATTATTTCATTATGTTGTAGGTTATATTTTTTTGTTATTTATTTTCCCGCAATATCGAATGAAAAAACATATTTAATTGATTTATTTATAGATATTTACAATTATTTATTTAATGAGTGACTACGACCGTCATAAACTATATCTAAACCATACGTAATCTCAAATAAACATGATCAAATCGAATCGAATATATCGAACTGATAAAACAGTGATAGTTTGACGTTTATATTAACTGCTTAAACATACATCGAACTTATTTGTATTAATTATGACTTTGGAATCATTCAAGTTATACAAGCAATGAACAATAAGTCCACGTTTCGCGTGAATTTATCAGCAATTGATCAAAATGAAATCATCAACGAGCAACGAGTCGATGAATGCATATATACATCTAAGTCAAAACAAAACAAAAATGCTTTCCTGCAAGTTGGTCATATTACTACATACGATTGTTTGTGTGCATTTAATAAATAAATTGCATAAGTATTGAGCAACGATATAATTATGTATATCAAGATTGCGTACATAAATTAACATTGTGGAAATTGTTACAATTGTTATGTAAGAAGAACCGCACATACCCGCTGCGTTGGGCGGTTCTCCGAATCGCAGCGAAGAAGGTAAAGAGATTTCTTAGATGCACCATGCACATGCAACCTATAATTTGGCTAGAAAGAGATCTAGTCTAGATATGCATTTTTTCTTTGCAAATATTCAAAACTAACTTATATAGGTAATTCAAATATAAATTAATTGGAAAATAATACTATAAATATTTTGAGTGAGATATTTGAAATACGCGAGTGTTATCACATTGAAAGAGTTGAAACAATATGAATTTTTATGATATGCGTTAAATTATGATTTAAAAAATGAAAGTAAAAATTAAAAAAACAAGGTAATATTGTAGATACTACCGCTGTCGTTGGCGTGCTTAACGTCATTTACATCTAATTGTTGTTACTGTTATAGCAATCATTGTAATTTTTAAGAGTTTCAGCAATTTAGAATTGTTTACTACCAAATAACCTCTAAATTTTTCAAATGTCATATGTTTTACACGAACTTGTCGGTTTCTGTTTACACTAACTCATTGGCGTCCAACATGATAAAGTTCCAATGCTGCCCAAATGCAACCCTTTTTAATTGGGGGGGGGGTGCTAGAGAATATAGAATACCGCGTTTGCCGTTGTAGGTCTGGGGGTAGGTCTGACAGAAAACATGACGAGCTTGTCCAACTTGCGGCCCAAACTTCAATTACCTTTACTAATGTGGCTCTGAGTAACAAAGGTGTTGGACATCCCTGCACTAACCCTATCGAAGGTATTGAGACACCGTCACACCTCGTACATAAGAAAATGAATCAAACCTATGTATTCGTGAGCACAGACACAATTTCTCCCGTTTTGTTATTGTGTTTCTATTTATTACGTTTAGGTGGTGATATAATATATAAATGTGAAAAGCCTAATTCGTTGTTCTCACTGAGATCTACTTATAGGAACCAAACTCGTGCCTTTATTTGGTTTCGTTTTGAAGCTACAATGATTTTTAATTAGAAAAAAATTCCAATTTCAGACCAACTACATGAAAACGACAGCGAACAAGAATTGTATTGTTCGCTTAAAAAGAATTGAATTGGAATAAATTTCTTTTCTTATGATGTTTATTTCAACTTTCTGCGTCATTAAACACCGTGGCTGTAACTTTGCATAGTGAGACAACTTTTAATGCAAAATGTTTGTCTTTATGGTCATTTTAAGACGTTAAACACGTCAAAAATTAGATAAATAAATTTTCGTTTATATTTTATCCACCTTTGTACATTGTTTAAAATCGTTTATTTAAATTGTTTAAGTTGGACCTTAAAATGGACCTAAAGGTCGGAGGTTGATACTGTCGAGTCCCGAGCGGTGCTTATATTAAATTAACGTTAAATTCTAAACATTTGGAGTACCTACTTCTATCCTTTTTAGCAAACATTCTATAGCGCAAAAATCAACATATTTTGTTGTTGTAATTGCCAATAAGAAAGCATTGGTCCAAATTACGAACCCGGTTTCCTCATTTTTACCAAAGGCATTATTTTGTGTTGTTTTTACTGAGTTTTATTTCTCCCACTTCATTTCTATTAACAGTTCTGATATATTGTCCTTATATATTCAAAAATGTATGCTATCTTTCCCTATTATTATTAATTACAGTAAGAAATAATATTTTTAATTGATGTGGACTGATTATAGTATTGCAATGATTACTTTTAAGTCAATTCGTTTTATGAATTTTTATTTGAAAAAGTGGTAAGAATTATTCGGCGTAATTAATGTATAGTAATAATATTAAAATTAAATAACTTTGATCCTATGATTTGTTGAAATTTTAATATTAAGCGTTTTCAAATAAAATTATCTGTTAACATAAGAATGTAGAAAATATTATATAGACTAAGTATAATTAGAGGGTGTGCGGTCGTCATGAGAATCATGTTTGTACGATACAAACTTTTTGCGGTTGCATTGTGTCTATAGATTATAGTGAGAAGAAACCACAGATCGATTGATAATTACATGCTATTAAATTAGTAATGAAATATATTAGAAATGTAATTGCATCACTTCTTGCATGATAACCTGAGAATTGAGCAATATCAATAAATATGTAAATAAATAAACAAATAATAAATTTTAACCTTTAGTTAATTATGTTTGCCAACAATTTTTGCATGAGTATAGAGTTTATCAAATTGTTTTCATGCATGCGGGTACTGCTTGAATTTACCAAAGCCTCATCTACGTTTATAGCATTAAAGTTTTCATCATTACACCTAAAATATTAATTAATTTAATTAAAATCGTTTACTTTCTATTTAGAGTTCGACTTAACTTATAATTTCGTTTTCTTCAAGTCAACTCAACTTCGTTCTTATCTCGCATTAATTTACGCGGAGAAAATGCATTTTCTCTTTGGATCGCTTCATCAGTAAATATTGCATAAGCTTCAATTGCTTAGTAGCCGCCACAAACAATTTTAGCAAGTTGACACACGACGCATCCTAAAACCTTCAAGTTTTATCATAGTCGCGTTAATTCGCATGTGTAAAGAAGTCCGTTCTATTGGCGATTACTTGATCGTCGTTAGTGCTCGTCGTGGAGGCGCGGGCAGTGCACCAACAACGCGGCGATTCATTCAGTCCATCAACTCAATCAGTTCGCGGCTAGATAGTGGTGCGTCTAGACTCATTGCTTGCATTTTTATGCCGCTGATGGATAAGTCAAATTAGCCGATCAAAAGTTTAAAGCAAGGACAAGCCGTTTGAAACTTTGTCGCTAGTTCGTCCAGTAGACAAGTGAGTGCTAAATGTTCGGTATTGTCAATTACACATGTGTGCTAATTGCTTCTATCATTATTTAAGCATTTCTTCAATTCATGCATGCGTTGTAAGTTAAGACCCACATTCCATGAATTGCATCTATGCAATAGATTAGAAACATTTAAAATCGGGCGTTTGGAAACAATGCACGCACGCTTTTAACGTTTTTGAACAGTTTTGATCAGAAAAAGTGATTCTTGCTTTTGAATGGATACGTTACAACAGTGTTTCGACATATTTGGCATATAGGTAAATTTGTATTTATTTCATTATTCATATTTTTAACGCGCTATTTATGATTATATTATTCACAACCAACGTGTAATTAAAGTTTTGTTTTGTGTTAACATTTAGTATATATATACTGCACAGTTTGTACAACGAGCATTAAAATAATTTGAATGGTATAGACCTTATATCTTAAATCGAGAAACGATGAGATACGTTTATAGGAATTATAATTAATAATAAAATTAATGACGGTACCAGAAAGCCAAAACAAAATCTACATCCTTGAAATATCGAGTTAGAGGCCGGTAATCGGTATCGTCGAACTGCTTTAATAAAAGCCATAGACTATTATTAGTTTCCTAATATTTGTTTGATCACATTTGAGTTTTTTCTCCTTTTTTTACGTTCATGTCGTTGAAAGCAAAAAAAAAGACACATTACTGATTTATTAATGCGGAAATATTTCATTTATATGAATATATTAATATATTATTGATAATTTTGCAATTACTAATTAGCAATGTCATTAAGATCAAATCTTTTCTTTTTTGCACGCATTTTGATCCGAAATCTCACTATCTGAATAGAATTCTACATAATGTGTATTATCGAATAAATTGATTTATTGATCGAAATAAACAATTCATAGAGATATATTCATTCCCTGTGCTTGATATCTGCATTCGCTTGAGTGACAGTTTGTTACTTACATTATTTATTAATTGATTTAGTTGCGTGAAATTCAAGATCTAGAAATGGATGTCGCTTAATCGAATATTTCACAATCATTACAAAGCGCGCGAAATCCAACGACTTCAAGGTTCACCAATTCACCTCACATCTGATGAAATTAAGCGACTTCAAGTATATATAAGTTCTGATGTCAATTTTTTTTTTGTTTTGAGATTTAAGTGAAGTTTGTTGGTAATTGGTGTTTCTGTGTTACTGTTTCGTGATCGTCATACTTTAATCGCATTTTCGTAAAACTGAAACAAATGAACAATAAAACACTATTGAAATGTGTTGAATTGTGGAAATCGAGACGAATCGTGCGACGAGAAATACGAACGCTTTTGCTTATGGTCAGTTAGTTAGCTCTGTGTAAACTTGTTAATTAATTTATTAATTGAGCGCAATCGCTGGACGAGTACATTGCAGATAGTCTTGAGGTGTTATGAACCGTTCGGGCCGTGTTTTCATTTTCATTTCGTTCGATAATACTTGTATGGTAAAGCACAACGCTCACTCCTCACAGAAAACTATAAACGGTTATAAGGCAGACTACATAGTTGAATACATGTTATAGCTGCACCTATGCAGTTTTCAATCCGCGAATCGTATGCAATATGCGACGCAAATGTACAATGTGAAAGTTCATATACTTAGATGATATATACTGACTGATACAAAATGTTATGTTTGTAGTTTTTAGTTTATAACCTATATTTGACGATTAGGTTAAACTAGAGTTAGTGAATTTTGCCTAAAATACAGGCAGGTAAAACAACATTTTGATAATTCGCAATGAAATAAAATCGTTTACAAATATTTGTCTTTGGATGTGATATGCCAATTTTTAAATTTTATTCACCTGGTGCATGCTGCAGTTTGCAGTCGAGTCTCATAGATAAGCTGTTGGAGCCTCTCATTCACGCTCGTCGAGTCTAAGACCTGCGAAAGAATTTATTACATTAGAGGCATAATAATATCTACAGGCAGGCAGTGAAGTATAAGGAAATTGAATAATGAGAGTAAAGGCTTGTATATGTGATTAGAAAGGAAATCAGTGACTTTGGCGGGTTCTCACATATCTCAATTTACTATTGACTTCTGTCTTTTGGCTTCTTTCCCAATAGAATTGTTGGATTTGAACAACTTTATTATTATTATATAGATTGTTATTACAAAGTTCTATCAGGAAATGATGGTGTACATGTGTGTGGGGGAATACTAATTACGCAGTTTAATTGATATTTATGATAATTTGTGTTTTCCTAGGTAAACGGGAAAGTGCCTTGTTCTAAGTTATATCTAAATTTGTACATATTAAGTAGAAGTTAAAGAAAAATCTAGTTTGACTTAATTAATCAGATTTAGGATACATAATTTTTTGGAAAATAATTAATAATAAATTTGATGACAAATATCACTTAAAAAATCATTTTATAAATAGGCTTTTTAATATTTTAATTATATTTTTTGCTTAACAAGATTAGTCACTGAATATAACTTGAATGCGAGATTAGAATTAAAATGAAAATTTAATTATTGAATAAATAATAAAACGGCAATACCTGACAAAATGTAAATTTTTATAAATACGCCTTGTGCGTTGCTTTAAAAGCATGAATAATTCATTTCTTTATTAGCTCAATGCTCATTCTTTGCTATTATTTACGTAGGAAACATTGTAGATGATTCCTTCTTTCTAACAGCTTCTGCTACGACATTAAGACATGTTTGTCAATTAGACATGCGGGCGGTTATTTTCATATAATACTGAATTTTTAATAGTACTTGTGCACGAGGGAGCATCAACTTGAACTGTATAAACTACATTATCTATTAATGTTTACATAAATTACTATTTTATTATCATAATCCAATGAATTTTTATTTGTTGATCATATTATTTAATGACACTATTCTATTATATAGTCATCCGACCATGGAATCCATAGTGTCGGATTATACTGACATTTTCATCCTAGCTTCTCTGTTTAGAAGCGCAAAAAATGAATATATATTTTTGAATTTTTAAAAATATGTTACACACCTTAAAATAGAAAAAACAATTTAACATTTATAGTTTTTTGTTTATGAGATAAACGCGTTTTGGAAAAAAGATGTATTTCTGTGTGAGTAAATGTGTCGGTACATATAAATTATAATTTTTTTTATAAACAAGTTTAACACAAAGTCTTTTTTTTTTACGATTTTATGAAAATAATTCAAACGTGTGTCTCATTTTGATAGAATCTTTGTAAAAAGGGGTAGATTCACAATATGATGATTTTTATATAGCATCTTATTTCTGGTTAAGTAAATTTAAATTGACAATCCGCTGTTATCAATATTACTTATAAACGGCAAAAAAATCATTTGGAGTGTCCACTGGCAATGGTATGAATGCTATAAGACAGCTTATTTATAAGTAGTAAAACTAATTAATCAAAAATATGTATTAATTGATTAAAAGCTGGTAATTACTTTTTATAACAAAGGAAGAAATTAACCAGTTTGTATTAAATACATTATTAAACACTGGTAATATTAGAAAAGTAGAATGAAATAATTCAGTTACAATCACAATACAGTACAATTTTGCTAAACGGCATATCTTTTATCTAAAGATTTTTAAATAAACATTATTTTAAGACCAGATTTTATGGAGGGGTGCGAACCTCACTTCAAAATTGCTTCCCATTGTAAACACTAGCTCATTTTTAGTGCAGGTGGGTTTATTAAATTTTGTACATTTGTTCTTGCTGCTGCTATTTCAAATATTTTCAATGTTTTCTTAAATACATTTGCAAAATATTCCTCGTTTTTATTTGGGGAAATAATCTCTGCGAATGGTAGTTGCTTTAGTAGCGAATAAAAACTGAAATGAACCAGGATTTACAAAAAGTTCAATGTCATTAACATTTTAGGTTCTTTTTTGACATCTTTAAAATGACTATTGAAATTAGAATTTTGCTCCAGAAGTTGAAACAAAGATCATAAGAAAGGACATTAATTCCAATTCAATCCTATTTAAGCAAATAATTCTTGTTTGCTGGCTTTATTCGTGTGGTTAGTGCAAGAGTGAGGGACTGAAATTGATGAAAATTGAAGTTTTTTGAAATACAAATCATTGTAGCTTTGAAATGAAAATAGAAAAAGACACGAGTTTGTTTCTACGGGTGAATCGCAGTGAGGACAACGAATTAGACTTTGCATTGTAATTAATCGAAACATATGAATAAAACGGGGAAAATTGTGTCTTTGTTTCTTATGTATGATGTGTGTCAGTGTATCCATACCTATGATAGGAGGGATAGTGTACACAAACGAGCTCGTGCAAGGCAGATGACATTTGAAGAATTTTGATGTTATAAAGATAAATGTCCACGCATATGACTTTATGCAAATGGCGTTAAACACGCCAACGACTACGGTAGTATCTACTATACTACCTATCTTTTTTTTTAAAGATGTAGCTCCAAAAAGATGAATCAACTCAAATCAATTGATCTTGCAGAAGGTATTTGAATAAGAACTATAATATGATTCCTTCTAGAGTCAATAAAGTTAAGGTCGATTTGCTCAACTCATTTATAACTAATTTAATCGGTTTATATACTTCAATTATATTTATTATAATTTCAATATCTTGTACTTGTTCGTCTTATATCATCTACAGCTATTTTAACAATAAACCGGGTAACCGAAAACCGATTTGACTATTTTTATATTTTTTGATAGTAGGGCTTTGAAAAATAGCGGTAGCGATTAAATATTTTTAATTAATTAAATAAATTAATTCTTCTACAAAATCTAAATTTCGTTTAATGTTTGCAATTTCCTGTATTTTTTAATAATTTGAAATGCGTTCAAGTACATGCGAGCTTCATATTTCATTTATTAATTTGTATCTGGTATTTATCAATTACTAAAACCAATACAAATTCTGCGTTCCCATTGAGCATATTTTTGAATGATCTCTCGGCGCCTAATTGCACTTGCCAAATTAGACTTAGCACCTGCTTTATTTTTTATCAATTCACCTCTTTTATCATAACTTTGCTGAATGACGCCATTTTTATTTCAGAATCTACTACGGTATATACACACGTGGTATTTTTTTGATGATCTTAATTTAACAATTAAATCGAATGATATGCCTTAATTTGTCATAAACGTCAGCGGTTAACTATTAATCATTTATTCAATTATCATAAAAACATTAAAATTTATTCAATTTATATGTTTTTTTCAAATGTTATTTTCTTCAACATTTAAATAAAAATTAAAAACACTGTTTTGTAAAGTATATGCAATTAAATCAATTAATATATATTGCTAAATTATTGTAAACTGGATGCATGAAATAAAAATATATTAATTAAAATTTTAATTATATCTTGAATATTTCCATTATGTGCATTGTCACCTAAAAGATGTGGCATTGGATCGCATCTTGGTTATTGACTTGGAAATTATATTGCATTTGCTCCAGTAACACGACGATTGTGTGATAAAATGTCAGTTTGTAGAAATAATTTATGGCAATGTTTTTGCCTCTTGTTCGTTGCAACCTTTGTCCACCTAAAAAGCAATACTGCTTCTGCTACATTCGGATTACTAGTCGTTGCTTTCAATGTAACTAGCGCTACGTCATTACACAATATAATGTTAATCAATACCAAACAGAAACAACAAACGTTTACACGGTGTGCAATGCAAAACAACGGATTGTTTCACTTGCGGTAACTATTGCTATGTCTATGACTAATATATTTAATGTAAGCTAAAATATTAACTAAATATTTGCTTGCAAATATTAATATTTATAAATTAATTGTAATATCTTTAAATTTTAGTTTGTTTTTTGCGTTTTGATACCAATAATAGGCGAACAATAACGATTTAAAATATCTTTAAAAAAGAATAGGGTGTATTGTAAATAATACAGCAGACGTTGGCGTTTTTAACGTCGTTTGTATGTTTTGTGTGTTTTTACTTTTATTGCAAACAGTGGTTTAACTATAAATTTGCCCCTCCTTCTTCATCTCCGCAAAAAGTTGTGGGGCTCCTCTCAGCGAGCCCCCTTAAGCTCCCCGCTCCCGCCTTGCGTGGTTGTGTTTCCTAATAGTTACGCCGCTGATTGCAATTGTTGTAATTTTAAGGACTATTAAATAAGATAAAATAAGATGTTTACACTATCCCTGTCAAAGGTATTGGCACACCGACCCACACTTACGAAAGAAAACTAATCAAACGTATGTATGGTGAGCAAAGACACAATTTCTTCCGTTTTATTTATGGGTTTCTTTTAATTGCAATTAAACTCTTGTGTTCATCTCGTTTCGTTTCAATGCTACAAGTATTTTTACTTCAAAAAATATTCAATTTTCATCAATTTTCATCAATTTTATACCTTTACTGTTGCTCCATCTACGATGCGGGTTTAAAGGAATAAGAAATAAGAAACGGGAAACAAACCACCACCACATGCAGGAGTGCCTACACAATATCGAGAGTAAACAAGAATTTCCTTTCTTATGATGTTTATTTTAATTTTCTGCGGTTTTTTTACAGCTTAGCTGTAACTTTGCAAAGTGAGATAACTTTGAACGCAAAATTCTAGTCTGTAAACACGTCAAAATCTTAAAGTAATATAAAGAAAATTAATAAAGTGACCTATTTGATGTTGATAATTCATTATACAAACGAGTGTTTATTTACAATGATTTGTCTGTGTTCATCCAATTTGACCAAAGGTTATCAAAAGCAATGAGGCGGTACTCTAATATCAAGTGGATTATTCCGATCCGATATCACGCCATGGTGACGTGATGCAAATGCACGATGTGCACACGACACCCGCGCGCTTTATCCAAAAGTCCAACATTCGCCATTCACTGTTCTTCTGTTCTGCACTTCAGCCTGTATTTGAATAAAACGCGGCGTCGAAGCATACTGACCGTTGGTTGCATGTTGCACTTCTTGCACTCTCGCATTTCTCGCTGCTGCCTGCTGCAAATCACTATCCTCTCCTTTCGTTCCTCATCATCACAGAGCGAAATCAAACTTCACTTCCAGCGCGATCTGCCGTAGCGTTACCGTTCCCGTTTCCATTCGTAAACTAATCTTCCATTATTGCGATTACGATATCAGAGATTGATTAGGTTTGCATTTGGATATGTTCTCAATATAAATACAATCGTGCGGCGTACAATCGGAATCTGTTCGCCTGTCGACCAAGGTAAGCCTTGCGATCGTTGATCGTTGTTTTCGATGTAAGTACTTCTTTAACTCTATGTATTTAACTAATAACACTGAAACTACCTAACTACATTACATAAAATTAGTGTCGAGTGTCATCGAATCGTTCAGCCGTTGAATGGTTGTTCCGGCACTGAATCCGTGAGGCTTGCTGTGGTGCGTTCATGCAGGCTAAAGTTATTCAACAATTTCTTGCAAATTGCAGCTTGATTCCTTCGAACGATTTGTTGGTAATAAACGGATTGCTATGCGTGTGCATGCATGCTCGTCTATATATTTTTTGTTATTCGGAATGCAGCCAGTATTATGCGGTAACATCCCGTGCGTAAACTAGTGAAGACGACGTAATGGACAGTCCTCTGTACTGCCGTAGACTTTTATTAATAATATAAGTAAAGAGTATACTAGACATAGTGTTTAAGTGTTCAATTAGAAATAGTAGTTGGATCGGCGGTTTTGTTTATTTAGTGCACATATCGAGGAGTTTTGAAAGCAAATACGATTTTCTAGCGAGAGTTCTCTGAAATTTGTGCGCAAAATATGAAATAACCCACTGACGAGATTGCAAAGGTCGTCGCGGAGAAAGTGCAATGTGCGGTGATAACAACGTAATATATGTTCTGTGCGATTGATGATTGGTTGGTTAAATTTTCATTTTCAACTGGTTGTATTGTGTTTTATGTATTTTTTTTTTTTTAATTAAATAAATTATATTTTGCAATAACATCAGGATTCATAAAACTAGAAAAAATAATTTTGATACAATACGCGTTTATATATATTATATTTAATATTTATCTTTGATAATAAAAGGTATTAAATCTCCTCAAATAAAATTTTCACAAACTTAAGCAAGGTATTTTTTAACTAAATCTTAAACATGATTCTTATAATCACTCGGACTTTATTAGTTTATAGTCTGAAAAACTAGACTAAATACACTTTAAAATACTAAGCACTTTTATCTAATCTCATAATTCTGTCAAATTTGATATTGTTATGAGATGTGTTACAAAGGTTAGTACAAAAATCAGTGTCTGGTTTATAATATTAATAGAGATACGTGTTTTTAGCATCTATTTTCGAAAAAATTGCATTTTGATGTTACAATTTAGCGTTTTGGAGCAAATAAAGTAACAAATTTTAGCATCTATTTAGCGTTTATTATTTTAATCAAAATATTTATTATAAACATAATTTAATATAAAATATGCAATTCAGTAGTAGAAAACATTAAAAAATAAGTAAATAGATGAGAATTTCTTTATAAATAAAAAAGACATATTAAAATTTATTAAAATATAGCA
>JARJDU010003157.1:0-25700 GCA_030264695.1 Lissagria laeviuscula
CAGGACGCTCAACGTTTGTTTCTGCATATGAAGAGCAAGTGAACTGCGACAGCAGATATCACTAGATGGGACATATCTAAGCGACGTGCGAACTGACTGCAAAAGGGCCAGTTCGCGAAAGGAAAAGCAAATGCGCAAGATGTATGGCAATAACTAAAAGAATATTATTTACCTGAGCGACCGGAGCTGAAGTGCTGAGACACGAGCAGCTTCATCAAACATTGCGAACATCGTAGCACCAAACTTCTGCAAGGCAGCAATCTGCAACAACAAAAAAAATCGTTCATGTACATGAAATAAAACGACTACTAATAAAATGTTTACAATATCAAATTAACATTTTAGTCTTTTATAAATAGAAACATCAGTTAATTCTCTCTAACATTAACATAATTAATAAAATCGTTTACTTACAGATACAAATAATGAATTGTTGATTCTTGCTTGTCGGAGCAAATGATACAAATTGAAAACTGTATTTAGTTTATGATTTAATTATTATATTAATTACTTATTGATTTAAAAGAGAATCACTCAGAATACTAAAATTATACGACACGGACACTGGAAATTATAACGCGAAGACTGTGTGACATTGTGCACTGTGCGATAAAGCAGCAACAAATACCTCGAGGTGACGCATCTAGAGCTCAGTAAACATGATACGAGGGAAGTAAGGCAAATGGATGCGCTCAGCATCAAGAAAATCAATACTTTGGCGACTGCGCCCTGCGTGTAACAAGCAACAAAGCGAATTAAATAAAGCGTGTACACACTTACGACTTATTCACCATCACCGCTAATAAATAATACGCATATTGGAGCGATAAACGTCTGCAAAGGCCTATAAAAATTCAATTCGTATTGAAATTATGCAAATCATACAATATAAACTCATTCAACAATTCCAATATCAATGCGTTCAATTTAATTAAACACCTTTTTACAAATGCATTGTATTATTATTATTTCCTGCTTGATATTTTCTGCATTTCTATGTACATATAACATTGACATCACACCGGAAGTCAAGTTAGAAAATATCTGAAAGCAGTTGCTAGCTAGCTCTTCCTTATACGATTTACGCTGCTACTGCTGATGCTGCTGCAACTCCACTCAGCTTTCCCTTCTTACCCCGCAGTAAGTCACTTTGTCGCATTGTTCTGTCTGCAAACCGTATCCATCTATTCCCGATGCATTGGGGATACAACTGACTTGACAAGGATAAGACACCACTAGGTGAACACCTAATCACAAAGAAAAAACTCGAACAAAATTTAATAAATTTATCTTGTCTATATTAGCCGCAATAAATTAATTAAATACATCCTAATTAATAACACTATTTTTATAAAATAACTGCTATTTTTGTTCATTTGCCCATTGACTTTGAACACTCAGTATGTATCTATATACGATATGTTTCCAAGAGTTGTGTAAGATAGGGAGGTGATGCCCGGATCCCCGCACGGGATGCAATTCGACTTCTTCGGTCGCGCTCAAATTTGCTCGTCTCGCTTTCTCGCGCCATGCGGGAAATGCACTGGATGGCTGCTGGATGGTTGGATATACACAGGAACGGAACAACTCAAGTCGCGATCAGTAAATAGCGGCGGAAGCGAATGGTGTGCGAATGTTCCGAATGGGAAGCGCTCTGCCGTTCTGCATAGTAGTGGCCCAGTTGTTGGGATATGTGACAAGAATGTTGGTATACTGATGGTGTCCACCATTAGGAAATTTTTCCGGAATCGATAATCCCGAGTAGAGACGGCCATTGCCCAGGTAAGAAGAACTAATATTTATATGGCATTCATAGGACAATCTGAATATAATTTACCATTTGAAAAGGGGTTTTTAGGGGACTAGCAGGAGACGCACACTGTATATAATCCAATGTGGGAATTGCAATGGGAGTAGAATGGCACGAATGCAAAATGTGTTTGTGGCTGACACTGACACATTCGTGTGCGGGATGTATTTCGGCCGCGGTGGTTGTAAATGCGACTTTGCTGCTTCTTGTACGTTTGATGTCTCTCCCTGCAGCAGTTGTTACATCAGTATGTGCTCATGTTTTGCAACACGACTTCGCGGTCGAAATTAAAATTATATTTTGATTGCAAACAATAAGAAAGAAAAATGAGCATTAATCAAATTTTATTAGGAATTTCAAAACGAGACCGTAAAAGTGTAATTTCGCAATATCTTTAAAGTTAATTAAACGAAAAAGCTGTGCCTTTTGAGTGGCATTTTAGGCGGGTGGGCGTTCAAGGGGAAGCAGCAAGCGATAAGATTAGGTTTTCGTGTTTCGTGTGCGGACCACGTTCCGGCTCTCGCATTTCTTATAATTAACGATGCCATGTGCGGGTTGCCATCATGCTGAGCTGCATCCTCCCACTCAACATTCTACACCTTTCCCAATCAAGCATATATTCTATATAGATAGACCTACCCGCAAGACCCTTCATGTTGTATCGTTGACTTTTTACGTTCTTTCGGTTCAGATTTTGATGCATAGGTGGCGAGTGTAACGTTATAACGAGGACACACGCCGGCATACCGTGACACGACCAAAAAAAAAAGGAAGAAAAGAAGAAGAAGACGAAAAAAAAAGCTACCTAAGAACGCAACACCTGCCTCAACACCAGCCCATCCCAACATGATATTCATGATGTCCATCCATATGGTAAAACTAAACTTGAATTGCATCTTGTAATGGATGCACGACGCACAAGACTTTCTTCAATAATCTACAATCTTCAATCTCAATCTTAAAACCTAAGAGTATCAGAATTCATGTAAGAAAAAAACAGGTTGAAGTTGCATCTGCTGCAGTTTTTTTCTTTCTTTGAAATTCTTTTACAGTAAAAGCAAAAAACTTCAAGTACGGATAACTATGTTGTACTTCCATCATTTTTCATCCGCTAGTATTGATATCAAAATCTATACTTCCAACATAATACAAAATAGATTTACTTAATAGGAAACTACCTCTTCCTCGCATTTTCCAACATATTCCTTACATACTTCTCACATTTTCCTGTTCAATTCTCATCCTTCGCTATATTGAAATTCCTTTTAATTTCTTTTTCTTTCCAGTTTTATTGCTGCGCCACCACTCACTCTATAGCGAAAATGTATTTACATTATAAATATCCATACTTATAAGGATATATTTTCTCCTCTATCCTCTATTTCCGTAGAGGAAACACGGAAACATGAACACTATTTACCTGTCAATCCCGTATCATACACTTCCCTTAGCGTTCCGCACTTACACGAAAATACACCAACACAAACAACGCCACCGGAAAACCGGGAAAACTAGCAACACCATACCAGCAGAATAATTTTCTTCCGTAGAAATATGAAACACGAGCATCCGCGGGTGTAAACACCAACACGCGATCGCGTCGATCGAGGATGACAGCTCCCGTTCTCTCGGTGGCTCACGGCGTCGCTTTATTTCCTATTTTTTATTTTATTTTTACCATTATCGAGCTACCCTTTCTTCGACGCAAATATTCAATTACTTTAAATAGCTGCATTTTTTTTTAAATTAATTTTGTATCGAGAGAATATGATAATTGAAAAAGAATATTTATTGGGAGAGAAAAGTTAGGTAAGAAGTTTAACGCTGCTAAAGTTACTACTAGTTTGTATGTACACATAGTCTGTGGTACAGAGTTGGCAGCTAGTTTCATTTGTCATCTTCTTACTGCAAGTTTTTCCCGCGGTAATTTCAATTATTTCAGCGCCGAGTTCTTGTGTTCAACTGCAACCCGCGTCTGCTTCTACGTCGGCGTCGATTTTTCTCATCTCGTCTCAACTTAGCAATGATCTTGCTTGTGTGTTTGTGATTCATGTGTTCGTTTGTTGTTGCAGTTGTGCATTTCTTCGAGAATCTCTTCCCCTTGGCGTTTGCGAGTTAAGCCCATTAGTCTTTACTTTTGTTTATGTACCAACTGTTTGTCTTCCACCGGATGTTTTGCAAAATTTCTACACTTTCTCTCATTTTAAAATAAATAAAATATTATTATGACCCAGTAGATAAAAGTCAAAAATAGATTTACTTATATAACAATAAACCAACAGCAATAAATCAATGAATATGTATGTATGAAGTAAATAACACGAGAAGCAAAGAAATAAAGGCCAACATAATATAGCAACAGCTAGGATTTAAAGGAGTGTAATATAGCTCTACCTCTACCTAGCCCGAACAGAGCAACAGACGAGAAGAAAACTAATGAAAAACGCATATTAACTGTCAAAACATTACCCGACCCAGTAACAGACGAGCAAACTAACTGCGAAACAAAATCAAAGAGCCACAGCCAACAACAACCCAACAGAAATGTTAATACAAAAGCAATAAGTAAGAACGCAGCTAGGTCGAAACCAAACCAACAAAAAATTTCCAAGCTGAAGCCCATAGCAGGATGATGATGATGAACGAGTAACTAACCTATCTGTGTCAAAATTTTAAATGGCCTGTCACGACACGCGCATATTACTTTAATTTAAATTTACACATTCTACTATATTTTAATTTTAATTTAAAAATTTACCAAAATGAGAAGAGAAGAGAAACAACAAGCGGACAAGTCAGTGAGACACAAACCAAAACTTCGAAAGAAAGATCAGTTTCGAAGCTCGAAGCTCGGAGTCTCATCGCAAGATCAGCAGAGATTACGGCGCTGCGTCTAGAAGCGAATGCCGGAGATAATGAAAGTTTCCGATGGGTTGGATAAGGTTAGGTTAGTCTAGGGCTAGCTGTCAATACCACTACAACAATATATATAGAGAAATGCTCTCGCGATGAGGGCGGAATGAGACAGCACCAGGCGATGAACAAAACCGTCGAAAACTCATTAACAAAAACGTGACGCTAGCTCTGGGCGCAGCTTTGTCGATTTATATTTAAAAACGAAATTAGTTTTTTTTTTGTTCTTTTTTTTATGGGTAAATGAGGGACTGCGGCATAACGTTGGAATCTAACCGCGATGCATTCAGAATCAATGCATGGTTAGGTCAGTATGTTCAGTGTGTTAATTTCGTTAGTGAGCAGCAGGGATTTCATCGTTTTTTGTTTTTGTTTTCGGGTCTTAATAGCAGGGTTATGCTTTTAATTTATATTTTAAATTAAAAATCCCAAACGAAATTAATATTTTAAAAAAGAATTATATATTTTATGCTATAAAAATTAGCATTAACCTTAAAAAAAAGCGCCTAAACTCATCACTTTCCAATAGTCTAAAGACCAGAGACAAAAACCTTTTGAAAGAAAAACTAAGCGTTTTATATAAAAGAAAATTCAATGGTTGGCGACAAGTACCCCGAGAGCTAAGGAAGAAAAGACATAATTGATATTTAAAGCTGCGGTTGACTTTAAAGGCGACAAAAATTTAAATTTTCCCGGTCGCGAAGACAATGCCGTGGAATTTTCTTCTGTCTTATAGCGCGAGCCCAATTTTTTTTTCTTGCGGAGAAAAAAGCGCCACGCAGAAAGTAAGAGAAAAAGAAAACAACGAAGGCGATTATTTAATGCGAAACGCATACCATAACAATTTGGTAGCAAAAAAAAAGCATGGGAAAAGTGGCCGTTACTCCCAATGGACGGATGAAAATGAGGCATTTTCTTTATTAATGTGTAGGTATTGTACATAATTCTTATGGTCTCTCATTATTAATTTAATTGAATTGCCTAAAGGCCTTGATTTCCACGATAAAAATAATTCTTGCACATTATATCAAAGAAAATATAACAAAAACAACAAATATTTTAAATATATATATATTTATACAATATGTTCTTAGAATTCTAAGAATTATAAACTCAAGCCAGAGTAAAAAAGCTGAAACAGTGCCATAACGATTCGAAATTGTTTGACTGTTTGAGCTTAAAGCAATGAGAATTGAAAACGTTGTGTGGGGGCGGAAAGGCGGGGATCGTTGATTGGGCGCATTGTGTGCTCACTTGAAAGGTACATGGAAAGTTGCTTAACATAAAAGCGCGCGACTTCGAAGGAAGACGTAAGGAAGCCGTAAAGTGTTGAACAAGTCGACGAAAACATATAAGAAAATACACACGCTTAAGGGAAAGAAAATTCACATCGGCTACAATTGTATTACATACACGCTGAGTTTATGCGTGCGTGTGTGTGTAATTTCTCTTCTGCTCTGCATCTGTCTGTATATCTGTCTACAAAGAAAGTAAATTTGTATGTGGAGTGAAGGAGGAATTGACGAAACGAAATGAGAGACGGGCGGATGCGTTAAGCAACTCCAAGAAGATGAAGTATAGCAAACGTAGGAGATACAAAGTATAGGGTCATACATACAGATATACTATACGTGTGAATGTATGTATATATTATATAACTGTCGTATAACTCTTAACGAATGCTGAAATCAGCGACGGAGTGCAAACGAGCTGGAAAAATTGTCGCAAATGGAAAGCATCAACATTTGGTCAACTCACTTTTACATCTCGCAACCTTTTGGATTTCTGCTATCTATTCTAACTTTTACTGAGTCAGATATCTAGCTATAACAAAAATCCTGTAATTATTGTCGATTAATTGAAGCACTTACCGGGAGGAAATTGCAACGCAAAATAATTGAACGCTATCCTGCTCGATGGCTATTGTAGCTACCTGTAAAAGCATCAGGATATCTGTACAATTTGCGCAGCGCATCCCGCTTCTATTGAAACTTTAGTAAAACTTTGCTCCAGCAATTCTGGTGGCATTGCAGGGCAGCTTCAGCTGCGGGCAGTGATGGAATGGTCGGCGGCGCGTAACACTAAATTACCCCCAACCTAAGACCTGAACCAACTAGTGTGATAGTGACCAAGTAGCTATCTAGGTACAAGTTATTAGTTTCTAGTTACTAGTTAACTGTTACCAGTTGCATTCCTAAATTGGAATTCATCTAATTGGGCAAATAATATTGATCAATAATTTAATATGATGCTTACAACGAGCAGCTATGAAAAACAATCAAGGACAACAAAATGCGATTTTCCAGATGAAAGATTTGTGCAAGATTTTAAGTTTTAACTTCCCATTATGTGCGAGCATAAGAAGTAGAAGAGACTGTTGCATCTGCACCTGCCGGCTGTTTAAAAATCCTGCACAACGAGTAATACCACACTGCGAAGCGAAGATAATTGCAGAAATCAGACAGCGATGGCAAAAGATTTAAGACATGAAACTGAGACACGCTGCGCAACCTTGGCGCATGCCACTTTTGTCTTGAAGGGTTTCAATTAGCATTTTACAGCTTCACTTACTTAAAACCCTTAGAAACTTCGTAAGAGTTAAAGCATAAGTAAATGCAGACAGAATTTTTACATTACATTGACTTTCAAACCTAACCTAACCTTCCTCACAAGAATTCGATTGGCGCACATTATGCACGCGGGCTTTTCACAATTCGCGCATCGCACCCGTCTCGGATTTCCATCGGCGACGACGCGCATTTTCTCGATATTTCGATATTCCCTACGTGACGGCAGGCGAAGGATTCAATGCGAAAGGGCAATAACAGTAGTCGACAGTAGTTGCACACGATATCTCTTCGCAATGTCGCGACTCCTGCTGTTAAAGTCACGTGCATTGCGGTAGAATGCGGGCAAGGTTGCCTATTTCATATTTAATACGAATTCTTGGCGCCTCTCGCCAACGTTAGTTCGCTGATGCTACATACTGAGATTGCAATGTGTACGTGAGCGACGTCTTACCCCGTTTGATAGAATTTTCTGAATCTTGAATTTAACTGAATTTCCTCCTCACAGTTCGTGATTATGGAAATTCCAGAGAAATAAATCCTAATAGATATTATTTGGTTAAATTTCCAGTAAATTTTTTCGTTCTAAAAACGTAGATAATATTTAGTTTGAACTATAAAGATCAATGAATGATTGGTGCTGGCCGGAATTAAAACGAAATTGACCGTAACCCAAAACGATCATTAAAACCCGCTGTCGGTCGACGTTTTTATTTGATTTTTATGTAGCGCCCTAAATTTCAACCCCACTTTGCCTGTCGAAGATTACCTCTCCAACGAACCGACGAATAGGCGACCAATTTACCAGCCTCACGAAGGAAACTATTTCTTCCGAACTGGCATAACATGCGAAACCAAACACTCACACTTAAATAAATAGACACACTCCACATATGGTAAGGTAACAGGAAACGCATAGTGAGTTATGACCTTTTGGATCTACCAAAAAAAGCCGACAATTTAACCTCCTCCGAAAAAAGTGACTTTTGAAATGAATGTAAATGTTGTTACCCAATTAGGAATCCAGGAATATTTGACCTACAAGTTTTAGATTTAGATTTATTTTACGCATCCAGGTTTTCTCCATGGTGACATATGTTAGTGGAAACGTTTCACAAAACGTAAAAAGAGACACAGCCGAGAGCACATTGTAAGCAAATGTGGAAAATGTTGAAGAATGAGAACTATTGATATATGTTCGCGACGCTTCTGGATTACTGAGAACGTCATAGATGACATAGATGACATACGTAAAGCGCATGAAATCTAGCTAGCACCACTACCAAAGAAAATAAAACCAAGATGAGAGCGAAATAAAGCGAGGAAAAAGTAGGAAGAAGGCTGGCGGAGAAGAAAAAACGTGGAAAACCGCCGCTCGAGGGAAAATAGACACAAGATAAATAAATAAGTGGCGTCGAAATGGAATTTTCTGTTGATGCTTGATCTCGATGAGATATACAAAACGTCAGCATCAGTATACCAGATGTAAACAAGATGAAGAGAATTGTATGTATGTAGATGAGGAAGAAGAATTAGAATTAGAATGTGGATGTTGAATTAAAACGAAAATTGGAAGACGTAAACAACGTCAAATGGACTAATTGAAATAATTACATCGATGAGATAAAATTAAACGTGTACTGAGCGTTTCATAAAATGTCTATCAAGTCATGTATACACTTTGAAAACTTAGTAGACGCATAAACACTTGGTATAGACATTTTGAAATGTAAACTGTGTTTTGTAATGTAATCGCATTGCTCCGAATTAGAACGTTAATCGATTTGAAACAACAAACAATTCGGATGCATAGTTTCAGCATCTATAGCTATTAGGTAGAAGAACCAAAGAACCAGATGATGCGCTTTTGGCTTTTCGCCTACTCCTCCGCACGCACATGTGTTCAGTAAATTTGCCTGCGCGTGCATCATTCCCTTCGTTTTCTGACTACATCATAAGCTCTATCTTTCAACAGAACAAGGGGACTGGGTGACAAGGCATACAGAAAAATATTTTTAAAATGTGAATATACAGTACAATTAGAAGAAGAAAAAATCAGGGATAGTTTAAAATATTTGACCTGATACTTCGAGCCTTTTGAAGGTCCCTTTATTCAACATGAAGACCTTACTGTATAGCAACACATTTACAAAACCATCAACAACAAAAAAACATTTGCCATCATCAAGCATGGCCGAGAAGGGAAAAGTAAAGCGTCACTAATGCGTCAAGAGTAAGAGCAATAGCAACATCAACATGTTATAGAAATGAGTACATGACATGTATATGTATATGTACGAGCAAAAGTAAAGAGTTTGTATCATCTACTAGTGCTAGTGAAAAATATTCAAGGGACGTAGGAAAAGATGAGACGACGGTTAAGATAGAAATTGAGAAGAAGAATTAATGATGCCGAGATAAGTGCTGTGCTATATGTGAATGGATGGTAGGATAGAAGAAGGGCAGCATCAGCAGCCGTCTCCCTGCTTGCTCCTATCATCACAAGGAATTCAGAGGAAGAGGAATGTATTAGGACTTAAATCACTTTTAAGATTTTGTGGATGGATCCCAGTCTTACAAGGCAAACTACATAAAAAGTTATTTTTCACTTTTGAACTCAGAGCATCATGTCAATCCGTGACAAGTTTGACATATTTACAGTTTCAGCGCAGCAATGTTTTTATCTCTCCGCATTCGTTCCTTCCAAACCGTGAAGAAAAATCATTAAATTGTATACTCCGGCATTACATTTAAAGCCGAAACAATTAGATTTTAATCGCATCTCGTGTGTCTATTATAAATAATTTAATAATTTAATTGAAATTTAATTCTATTTCATTTTGCTTTAATTGCTACCACATTCAACCCGTGTGCAAACTTTCTTCCATTCAGATTTATCTCAATTGCTTAATTTCTCAAAATCCCACTTTCTCGATTCCTCGATTTTAGCTCGAATTGCTTTAATTGCACGCACTTGAAAGACTCGAAAGACTAATAAGAGAAAGATTTAAAGCTGATCTAAAGCAGACACAGAGACTCTGCGGTTTCTTGGCGCTGTGGCGAAACTGTTGCTGCATTTAGTTTGAATCGTTTTAACCTCTCATTGAATAAAAATTCCCGTTGCTTGCGTGTATGTTATTAAAACACAATCATTGCAATATCTCGCTGTCTACTCAATGTTGACGCAATTTACTCTTATAGCAATATTTTAAATATTTTTAGAATTAAAATTAAAACGAAAGTAGAACTATTGACGAATTTTATATGATGTGTGAAGTTGTATTATGTGATACTCTTGCAATTATCTGGTCTTTTTATTGACTTGACACAGATTTCTCTTCTTGTCAAGTTTTTTGATTGTTTCTCACGTGACTTGCGCGATGATCTAGATAAATATTTGTTCTACGAATTTAGGCATTTCACTGCTTTTGGCTTTTTACTAAAGACTTTATAAATATTTATAGCTTCTAACCTTTTTAAATCTTTATAAAAGAAAAAAAAAAATTTCTGCTATCAAACTTTTTAATTAAGAAATAACCGCATAATACTCGAGTTTTTTTTTCTTTCTTAATAATACATATTTTAATCTTAAAATTTTTAGAGAATTTTCAGAGCAAAAGCAGGCGGCGGCAGCGGCAGCAACTCTAGTCGCTACAATAAATCCATTATTGAGTTTGTAATTAAAATTCAAATTACAAGTGTTTCATGTGTTAAACCACTTATGTTTCATTAAGCATATGATTAATTATTACTTAGGAATTGAATGCATACACAGATACGCAGATTGCGTATGGTGGTTAGTTGGTAACATAAAATTTGAGTCACTTAAGTCGATTATTATACACAAGTATGTACATAAACTTAACTTTTACGACATTTTTTTGAAAATTTTATTCATTAGGAATATATATTTACTATATACTTTTCTGTATGGAATACCCACAAAGCTGAAACCTGACTTAAGTCTTAATTTAAGTTGAGTAAGCTAAGCTAAGTAAAGTTAAGCGCGGTTGACATTTTACGACGAGAAGTACCAAGAAGTTAAAGAAAGCTTACAAAGACTTCGATTCCATCATAATCCGCCTAAGCTTGAATGTCATTTATTCTTGGATATGACTAAGAATCATAATGTGGCGAAACAAAATCCATAAAAACTATATTTAAAAGTTAATAATATTATAATATTAAGCCCCAAAAAAAATCAAAATTTCCAAAATTCTACTTTCGTCTATACTTAAACTCTCGTTAAGACAATAGTTAGTTATCTACGCTGCGTCAAGCTTCATTCACAGTATCCAACAATTTTCTTTAAGAGCCTATAGATATATAAAATTCGGCATGAACCGCAAACACGATAAATACCATCATTATCGACAGTCATCGTCATTTAAAACTCAACAATCCCGCCTGATTTCTAATGTCTCCACAAGTTTATGCTTTCGGTTACTAATGTAAACTATTCTGTAGTAGGCAGTAAACCTAAACTATTATCAACTGCTAATGTGCATAATACAGTTGCTAATGAAAGAAGAAACTAAAAGTCAATTAGAGGTGCCATTCAGTGTCTGAGTTTATTCTATCGAGCAATTCCAGTTATAAACAGAAATGGGAATTGTCTAGATAGACGAGGAAGACAATTGTTTATATAGTGCTAGTACATCAGTACGTCAGCTATTACTAATAATTTATTGTTAATGTTACATTGTTGATGTATTAGTTTCAGGTTTTAATGGCTTTTGGGTTACTCAGGCGTTTAACGCCATGTTAATCATGGTTTTATGAACTTTAAAATTTAATAAAGTTTGAAAACTTTCAAATTTGTTGTATGTTTAACTCCTGTAGTGATACAAGTGACATTTTGCGTAAGAGAAATCACGTTAATTACTAACTAATTAAAAATAATAAAAATAAGCATGTAATAAGTCAACAAACAAGTGGCAATTATCTGATAATTAAGAGATATTTAAAACTGTCAACAAATAAATGAAAGTTATCTATACCTTGAGCCAGGACAAAATTTAATAATGAATGCAATTATAGGCTAATTATCAACAGTTAATTATCTTAATTATGAATCCAACAGCGATTTTCAACAATGAATCATGAGCTTGGAATTTCTGGTGTGTATTTCTATTGGACATATTGTTAAGTATTGTTTGATAACATTTTCAATACAATACGAATTCCTAAATTATGTATTGTATTATTATGATTTTATGATATTTTTAAACAATTACTAATTACCAATAACTGAATATACTTCCCCATCAATAATAATCAATTTAACAATTAACTATAGCATTATCAATAGAAAGAAAGAAAGATTGTACGGTAGCGTGAAGTGCTTTAATTTAATTAAATTGAGTTGTAACTACTACTATAACTGTTGACCGATGAGACGTCTTGTCGTCGTCAACAACAGTTCTTTCCTCTATCTATCAACTAAAAACAACTCGAGCCAACAACCTGTCACTTTCCTATCCGTAAACGTCAACGTCTGTAACTACGTTTGTTTCCACTTTCTTCTTTCTAGCAAGCGAATTATCTCAATCTTCACCTTCCTGTAGCTCGAAAACTATTGTCTACAACTACACTAATGAATTCTCTTCATCGCTTTAATTATCACCACCATTGAAATTGATTATAACTTCACCTTTTTCACGACATATTTACTTCCAATTACCTCTAATTCGCCTGTATCTATATTAAACACAAGAAAGTAAAATTAGAATAAATCGAAGTCCAACCGAAAATAGATTAACTACCAGAAAAAGAAGAATAAGAAGCAATAAATAGTAAACAATCTATGTCTTTGCAAAGAAGCATAGAATTAGAAATGCAAGAGCAAGACGAAGATAGAAACGAAGTAGAAAATAAAATAAAAGCAAAGAAGTGTTTGAATAGTAATGAAATGTAATGAATACACCTCGAGATAGGAAGTTGAAGCAAGTAGAAAGCTTGAAAAGCTGCTGAAGCAAAAGAGCATCCGAGATGCAAACGAGACGCAAACAAAATAGTCTAAAAGTAAACCGAGAGTAAATTGGGCTCGTTAGTTCGTTAGGTCTTCGTGGAGCGCGACGTACACATTTACAAATGAATCACACTTGCTGCCAACTAACTGTATGTAGATGTGAAGCCAATACTAGTGCATTATACATCTAAGCTAAGCTTAGTATAGTAGTACCTGAGTAAAACAATTTAGCCTTGA
The DNA here is from genome assembly GCA_030264695.1 of Lissagria laeviuscula. Taxonomy (NCBI): domain Eukaryota; kingdom Metazoa; phylum Arthropoda; class Insecta; order Coleoptera; family Staphylinidae; genus Lissagria; species Lissagria laeviuscula. The sequence continues at coordinate 13,499 of JARJDU010003157.1, forward strand.
CTAGGCTATCTAATGCACACATAAAAAATACTTAATGCCTAGTAGCTTAGCTAAAAAAATTTAAAAAAAGAAGATGATGATGAAACTCTAAAGTTAAAAATATTACCATGGATGACAGTCAATGTCAAAGACTAATCTAAAGATAATTGAGCCAAGTGAATCATTATCATTGAAAATCATCTATCTCTTTTTGATTTATGTTTCTTACTATTCTAACCAAACTATCTACAATCTAATATCTTTTAATTAATATAATACTTGCCAACAATTTGTCGGTAGTGCTATCAGTGCAGTCTTTAAGACTGGGCACAATGGGCAAACGCACCACATTGGAAAGGACACCATCAAGACCCAAATCAAAATATGGATTAATCATATATCGTTGCATAAAGCTTTGAAATACGATTCTTTTTATATAAAATACTTTGTAGTTTTGTATGGGATGTTTTGAGTTTTAGACCAAAACCCGAAAATAGTTTAAAAAAATGATATTATTTGTAATTTTGGAGGAAAAAAATTGTAGACCAAGAAACTGCTCTAATGTCATTGAAAAGAACAACTCAAGACGCACATTTTGGTATACGAATCATTTTTCTATGATTGTTAGTTTAGGAGTTTTATTTTTGCCAAAATTGTTGCCAGATTGCCATTTTTGCGTAACCATATCGCTTATGTACCGATGACATTTCTACAAATGCTCAGAATGTGGATCAATCATATATCTATAGATAGAGCTTCGAAATACTATTGTTTTGATATATAATACTTTGTGCTTTGGTCAACGACGTTTTGAGTTATTAGCAAAAAACCAACAAAAAACCGAAAACCTGCAAAAAAGAGACATTTTCACCATTGTGCAGATGAAATACTATAAGCAGGAAAATGATTCACATAGCGTTAGAAAGAGCGCCTCGATGCACACATTTTGGTATATAAACCGTTTCTCAATCACTGTTAGTTCAGAAGTTAAATTTTTGATATAATTTTCTTTGTTTTCATTGGCCATATCGCACAATGCAAAGTCAATTTTTTCTCAAGTGATCATAAGCAGGAAGAGTCATACACTTTTAAATTGAGCTTCAAAAGACAATTCTTTTGATATATAATACCCGGTACTTTGGTTAAGGATGTTTTGAGTTTTTCGCAAAAAACCAGGAAGCCTGCAAAAAAAATGTGCACCACACTTAACTCTTGCTTAGAGATCACTGTGTAGCTAACACGGCTCTGAGTACTACTACAATATAAAATATAAAGCAATAGATATATTTAGTTAGTAAGTTGGCATTTTCCTTTTGATTTGGTTTGATTTACCCGTGATTATACTTGATTTAGTAACATTTTTCCCTCGTAGTAAAACCCAACCCCCCTTCAATTTTAGGAGTAAGCAACCCTCCTATAAATTCTCCCTTTCAGATATCTAATGTAAAACAATTTTGATTAAATTTGGTCCAAGCATGTAGATTTGTATAAAACTATGAATAATTGACAGAAACATCCAAACATCAATTTATATATATACATAGAAGTTATTAACCTTGCTAGCAGAGTATGTATATTCCACATTATAAGAGTATAATATTTTATATGTACTTAGAGTAAATACGCAAAAGCATGTTATGTTAGAGTGATGAAAATGTATGTCTGGCGTCCCAATGAAAATGGAACATTAAAAATTCATTACGGCCTTACATGACACGCATACAACAATGTGAGCCAAAGTATTCCAGCAAACTCACTTCTCTTTGCTTGTTCATCCAGGTATAAAGGTAGAAAGACAACAAACAGGTATCATAGGTATCACAAATATCACGAACTGCCACAATTCCAAAGCTGCAACGCACAATTTTGATGCGTTGAAGTAGGTTACAGGTACTCTTACTGACATTTGATGCTTTACCTCTCAATACTCGGCATACAAAGTTAAAGTAATCCCTAAATTCTTAGAATTATTCCGAAAACTTATTGTTGAACACTCTGTAGGTTCGTCACAATACAGATATGTGAAATGTAGCAATGCCAAAGCTAAATTGTTTATTATAAATGTCCGCTATGTAGATAGTAATAATAGAAGGGAATGAACGTCCATGTAGGTAGTAGATAAACAATTACATATACTTTTTTCCAGTAATTTTTTCATATTAATAAAATTGTTGTTATTTACTTCATTTGTTTGCGTTATTGTGTTTTCCTGTTGTTAACTATTTTTTATCATTGTGTACATATATTGTCGATATGTCGCATTATTAAGTTGTTGCACGATAATAAATTCTATTAGAATTCGTTATTCTGGTTTAATTCAATATTCCATACAATATTTTTATAATAAAATTGAGGAAAATTTTGAAAATTCTCAATTGCTGTCGTAATAAGAGAAAATTAATTAAATTCTTGTGCGAATCTGTATTAATGACCTGAATGAGTCAGAAGAATTTCCGTAATCTTTCTTCCACGAAATATCAACCACACTCATTGACATTAAATGCTATTTAATACCAACATCTCCGTTATATTACAAGAAAAAAATCGGATCGTAACAAAAAGAACAACGATTGCTTCTATAGACCTCTTTATCATTCTCCTACATTGTAAACATGTTGATGGCAGAACTTGTTCTTCTTTGAACTGCTTAGTTACTGTTCTATAGAATGGCTGGTTCGATTCCCGTCTATTTTAAATTTTTGTCTGCTTCAATTTTGTCACCGTACAATATACAATTAGTTTTGAATACATTAATAGATTGCAATGTACATGCATTCATTTCTAACAAATTGCAAATCGATTAATAAGCCTATTGAATAAAATATTCAATAAGAAATAAAGTGGACTAAAACACGCCCATGAATTGCGACTCACAGCTCAATAAATTAATGAATAATGAATGAATCGAACGGCATGAAACAAGCGAGCGTTGAGCATTGTGAATTAATATAATGAAGTGAAACAAATGCCTATTTCTAACGCTAGAGTGTTAACACAACGAAGAAGAGCATATCTATATATTACGGAAATAAATACATATCAATATTACTGACGATCAAGAAACCAAGAAGCAAGAAGTAGAAGTAGTTGTAGTAGTAAATAAACTATGATGAGCTGGTGGTCAAAATGTCTGAGTTATGTGTAAGATTACACACCAACACCAACAGTCACTGGTCTGGGTTAATTTGATTGGCGTGAAATATATTGATATGTATTTATATAAAAAAATAGTAGAAAGAAATTGGAATTCATTCCTACCAAGTTTATGCTCTGCTCATGCCCAATATGACCCAGCCATTTTGTGTTATTCGAAAGTTATATGTAACACTCACCTAAAACAATCGAAAGAAATTAGTTTCATGTATAATAAAGCTTGAGTCATGCTCAAGAGAATTATGTGTGAGTTTAACACTAGTTTTATTAATTACACTCATAGATATTGCCATGTATTTTTGAATAAATGCAAATGGAGATTGATGCTTACCAAGTTCCTGTCTCCACCGCCTTCCGGAAGTTGTATCATTGGAATACTGGATAACTGGATTCATTTCTTTCTTTTGTTTCACATGCCATGCCATTTACCTAAAACCACCGAAACATATTACTTTCATATAAAATCAAAATGACTATGCATCCATAGGCAAAGTAACCTCCAACCCGGTATACAATTGAAAAAACAAGTGAGCCATGCGTACTATACTATAATACTTCCCCGTATCAAATATACACCAAAAACATAATAATCAGATGATATAATAGATACATACCTGAATTGCAGGTATATTAGCAATGGAATCACACACGAAACACATTAAAATCAGAATTGTAAAAACAAACGAATATGCAACGCGCGCGAAACTAGATGGCTAGGGATTTCTCAAGCAAACGAAGAAAAAACAGTAGAATGTCGCGGCGCGTTCGTGTACTCTCGGTTAACGGTTGGGGCGCTTCGTTCGCGTGAGCGCGCGTTGCATCTGTTCGGTAAGCGCGCGTCGTTGCCATTCCGAAAGGCGAGTTGCTGTCGTGTGCACGTCTCTCTACTGCGATACTAGTCGAATACGTACGTAGCCGAGTTCAGCCGACGCACCGGACGACATTCAAAAGTTCGTGCGTACCGCCGTCGCAAAATAATATTTCATTATGATTTAAACTATATTATTGTTTGTGAAGAACTGTAAATAATAGTGCAATATAGAGACAGATGGATTAAGTTATTATAAATATGCAAATATGTTTTCATTGTTGGATTATTCCTAGCTTTGCTGTGAAAGTGTGCAATAATTGAAGAAAACTTTTTGTGCGCTTGTTGAAAAGTTTATGTGTGGATTTCTTTTGGATTATCTTGTGTGATCTCTTGCATTAATGGATTTTTGTGTGCGGGATCTTAGTGTGCTTGTTGGGAAATAGGAAAATACTCTAGTTTGGTGGTACATACTTTCCAAAAAAAATCATGGATTCCAGGATTTGCTTTCTGCTGATTGCAGTTGCAGCAGTTTTATGTGAGTAGAGCATTAAAAAACTTTTAAGCTTTGTGGTGTATTTTTAAGGTTTCTAATCCTTTTCTGTGCTAGATATTTATTGAAATCAATATAGAACACAATTCTATTCTCTAAAATGCAATATTTTGTCGCAAAATAAAATACTACATCGAGTTTTGATTTACCACAAAAATATCCCATCGCTTACATTATTACATTACACCACCCACGGGGAAAAAAAGAAGAGAGCAAATTTAAGCGAACAGAACAAATTTAATTAATTTTTTGGCGCAATGCCATTTGAACTCTCCCACACTAGGCTTAATTCCCCATGTTGGTCCATCCTTCATTCTTATTTTATCTGCTCCTTTGTGCTGCACTTTTTGTTGCTGCTCGCTTCCTCGTAAATTAAACCGACGACGATGACCACATTTCCATCAACCAAATGCACTTTTCCGGCAAACGTCGCAATTCAATTTCGATCAAGTTTGAGACACGCGACCATCGTTATCGTCATTGTGCAGGGTGTGAGACTGCGATTACTAGGGATGCTGATTTATAGCTATCAAACAGCAAAAACATTAAAGCAGCAGCGATGTGGTGGGAATACAAAACAAAAAGCAAGGGATAGATAGCTTTTTTTTAAATTTAATAATTTCTAGTTTAAGGGGTAAACTAAGTTTACACAGTGGGTTAACTTTTAAATGCAATATTAAAAGCTTCTGGAAATAAATCTTATTTCTATAAGCGTCCCCTAGTGAAATTAAAGTTGTTTGATGCTTGATGCTATTTTCGGACGTGATCTTAAAAGAAAACCCGCAAACAGAAATTCTGCAGGATGCAAACCCTATCTTACTGCGCTGCGCTCATAAATTACGCTCTTAAAGCGCCCCCACAAAATGAAAAGAAAAGAATATTCTTTGGTTTGCATGGATTGCAAACTGCACCATTCTTTCGGGACTTGTTACTTCGTGTTAACATGTCGCTCGATGATGGCGGTTCACAGTTTTAAGTCTTTGCTTTTTTTGCGAGAAAACTTGCAAAACTTTAAACGTTTCACGTTTTTCCTTTAGTCACAAGCGCAAGACTTACTAAAAAAGAGGAGACAACAAATGTTTAAAGAGTTTTACAACGGACGGATGGCGAATGTATTCACGGCTGTGCTGCTGTCAAATGAAGGAGGGTGAACTGAATCATTTATTTGAAGAGGTGAAAGCTTTAATTATCAACGGTATTTGTGCACCTGGCGTTAATTCCAGTTTTTTCTGCGAGCATATGTATACATTATATACAGGAAATGTGGCTTAAGCACTGTTTTCATTGATGTGTGATGTTATTATCTACAGGGGGATCTAATTCAAATAAATTGTGAATTCAAGGTCAAAAATGACAGATATTGGCATATTTTATGCTAGGCTTGATGTGCAATATTGATTTTCGTGCTTTGAAATGATTTTTCTATACACATATTGTATATAACTAGGGGGAAAGGTGCTTATTCATGTTTGAATACAGGAAAATATAATGAACATATTGGCAAAGGGCGTAGAGCGAAGAGCATAGGGCATATTACAAAAATCTTTCCTTCTAAATTGGAAAAATTCTGAATTCTGGCAATATTTTGTATTTTTATGAAAAATTTCTATATTTATTTATGTATCGATTCAATTTTTATGTTGTATGCATTTCATAGAATTCTTATCTTAACTTTATTTATTTTTTAAATATTATTTATGTGTCGATACCTAGATAAGCGTTTATTGCTTTCATTGCTTTGCCTTAACATATAACACAATAATAAATAAAATCTCCCGCTCCAAAATTTTTCTTCTTTATCTATTGTATAGACTGTATACTAAGTCTAAGACTAAGTCCTGGACTAGAATCAAAAAAAAAATCGGGAATCATAAATAAATCCAATGGAAAGTCGATAAACCAAACAGCAGCAGCAACTGTGCTGCGTATTGCTATCTATCGAATAACTGCCTGCTATAAAGGGGCCCATGTAGAAAAACGCGTTTTCTCATATTTCCATTTCACCTACTTTGCCTAGTTTTGTTTCCAAGAACTTTTTCTACGCGTCTGCTGATGTCCATCCCATCCCATATACTATCCATCTATTCCCATTTTCATATCTGGCGTTTGGATGTCGATGATTTGTTGTCATCTTATCTTTGGCATTATGTTCTTTTGTACATTTTTTTATGTTGAAATTAGCTTGAGCTCATCCCTAAAGATATAACAAAAAATGATGAATCTGTTTTCAAACAAATTTAATAAAATTATGAATTAAAATTGTTGCTTTTCATATATTTTAAGTTATTCTTCACACTTTACAGTTTCTTGCTTGCTATTTGTAGCAAATTGCAAATTTCTTATTTTTAATCCACGCCGAGTATTTCTTCTTTCATTTCTTCTACATTATGCGCATTGCAGAGACGATGCGCTTTGATATTCATAACTGCAACGAGCGTCGAGCGTCTAGTTCCTTCAATATAATTCTCGCGAATTGCAGCAAGCCGAAAAAAGGAATAGAACAAGGAACAAGTGCAAAACGAGAAAATCGCCAATGTTTCTTCCTTCTTCTACGAGTTTAGTTGAGGCTGAGCCGACTCGGTACATATTTCTATTTCCCTTGTTCCTGTTTCCTTTGATTTTCCTAGCTAGCTTAGCTAGGTTTGTTGCATTGTGCAGTTTTTCATTTGTTTTGCAGGCTTGGGCAAAAAAAAGATATATTTCACGTGCATCCTGCACTCTTCAATTTTTCCTAGAGATACCAAAACAAATGCTCTGTGGTTTTATGATTAAGTAAACAAAAAGAAAAGGGAAAATTTCCATAGATAGATATGTAAAGCGAGTTGTGGGTGGGTAAGCTAACCTATCATAACCTCGATTACATGACCCGATCAACCAGAAAACTAGTCTGTATCTTTACTACGTAGATAAATAAGAAGATACAAAATGTAAATGCATGTTTACATTTGACTGATGTTGGTTGTGCTGTGATTGGTCTAGAAGGTTACCACCTGCTTAGCAGCTGCACAAATTCAGCATCAGAAATGTAGCTTTAGATCTGATTGAAGATGAAAAGTCTTCTGACTTTTAAATTTTTCGACTTGTGAGCATAACATTTTGTTTCCATGTTAATTCCAAGAGTTTTTTTAAATCTTTGCCAGTGCTTTACTTCGCTCACTCACCTTTACAAAACAAACATCCCTTAGACAAGGTGGCATATCTAAATACCGCGATGTTTACCCATCCCGGAGCGAACGTACGAACGCAAACGTCTCCGGTACACATGATTTACGCCGTTATCAACAGTACGCTGTGCAAGAATCGAGTGCACAATGGGTGAACGTGCGCGCTGAAAGTAAACATTTCAGAAAACGAACATAAAGGGCACACACAGGGTTAACATACATACACATACATAAATTTACTTAAGTACACTTGTTTTTCTTCCATTTCCTAAACCTTCTAAAAAGACCGTAGGGCAGCACATCGACTGCTTACTTACTTTACTCTTCACTCAGGATTTGGTTAGTCTAGAAAATTTTTGAACATGAAATTAGCAATTAGTTTACACGATGTGGAAGTTGTCGAAGAGAGAATTGAATAATAAGACTGGGACGAAGGTAAATTTAACGATTTGCATGTAATTGAGCAGCGAGCCGAGTCCCGAAATAATAAAACCATGGTGGCTAGGAGTGGTGGATGGATATCATGCAATATCCTTTGCTCTTTGGTAGAAGGCAGGCAGCAGGCAGAACAAGCAAACTGAATGTGTTAGGTTTTCTCCTCTACCTTTAGCCCTCCAGGCGGTCGCAGGTCTCAATAATAATCCTAATAACCAAGGTTTTAAGATTAAATCGTCTCTAGTATAGTATCCCAGCTACGGGTCGGTATCCATTGTGCGCTGCGTATATTCCCCAGTCTTCTTGCAAAAGTTTTCCCTCTATACATTTAGAAAGGAAGCAAGCAGGCAGCTTCAGGTCACTTTTAACTAAAATTTCAAATTTACAAAATTTCATCAAATCTTAGTTGCTCAATTGTGGGAGCGAAGGCTGAGACTCTATTACGAATCGATTAAAATACTAATCCTTTGTTGGAAGTTGGTAAAGGAGAGGAGAATGGTGAACAGTTCAAGGCGGTGTAATTATCTACTAAGGCTTAGATGATTATCGCTATCGCTGTGGAAACTTGGCAATAATCTTATCTGAATCAAACGGCAACGGCGGCGGCGCCGGCGTCGTCTCCCTTTATTGAATACTTAACGTCACTTGGTGGACAAATTGCCGCGAAATTTACCCTAGTTTTTACACTGCGTTCAGAGGATGTATCTACTAGGCCCAAAACACGAAACATCGTAATAAATTCTCTTTTGCTTAGCAAACTGTGCCCTCTTCTCCCTTCTCATCCTTTTGCTTGTTTATCGATGATGTTAATAGCCCCGAGGATAGTTTTAAGTGTCTCCGGCTTGTGGTCCTTCGAACCGGATTATCCTGGACTCCATTTGCCTTTAATGGCTCCGCAAATTATTACAGAATGCGCTGGTTAGTGTATTCCTAATGTCCCATTTGTATTTGTAATTTAAGGATGAGATAGACGACGAATGGATAATTAGATTCGTGCATTATATAAACTAAAGAAATAGCAGGCTAGCGTTGAGTTATCAATTAGTGTGATTTTGTTCTTTTGTCCTTAGTAATCGAATCTTGTGCTAGAACTAATAATACAACTGAAGGACAAAGGGACATCCTTGTGATAAAATTTTGTCTGTTCTTCGAGCCCGACACTCTTGCATGGCTTGCTTCGGTTTGTGTTTCAAGTTTCAGTTTTTTTTCTTCTTGTTCTTCTACTTCTACTTGTTTTTAATTCCTGTTACTTTTGAGTTTCCCTATCGTCTCTGTGAACTCTGTGTAACTTGACATAACCTAACCCTGTTTGCAGAACGTGCAAAGTTTCCAAAGCAAGCTGCTAGGATTTAAAGTTACCAAGGTAAAGAAAAAGAACAGCTGAAACTGGAAAGAAAAATCAAACTATCATCAACTGATGTCCTGCATTTTAAACTCTTCTTTGAAAACCCTTCAATTAATTGATAATCTAATGTTGGACATACCTTGAATCAAGTAGCATTATTAATTTTCAAGTTTCTAGTTGTAGAAGTTGTAGAACGCGATGCAGGAAGTTTCTTCATTGCGTGTTGGTACACAATGTTACCGGTAGGACGGTTGGGCGCTTCCACTTCCTCTTTCTTTGGTCAGGATCTAGGACCAAAACCGGACGCTTATGACCTCGCTAATGTTGCCCAACTTCCTTGCTACCTACCTGAAATCTCTAACCTGTTTATAGAGCAGGCAACTAAGCAAGCAACTAACTTACTGACTTAAACTTGCTGCATGAAGAAGGAGATATTAATTATTGAGATGTAATTGTTCATGTTGTACTTATATAAGTTATATATACTTTTGAGTCTTGCGTTATTGCAAATATAATTTTGGGATTTTGCAAAAGAAAAATTTAATTAAATACTAAATTAAAGCAAAATCCCTAAAGTAATTCAAAATCCCTACATTTCAAGTGGTTACAAAGGATTTTAAAATAATCAAGGGATTCAAAATATCAAGCGGGTAGGGATTTCCCGAGTTTATTAAAATACGACTAAGTCAACAGACGGAAAATTAAATTTTTCGTCTTTTAGGGACCAAAGGCAGCAGTTAATAACACTTGTTACCCTTTAACTGTTTCATGTTCTACCTAATCCAGTTTGCCATGAAGCATTTTGCATTCATTTATTTTTACTCTACATAACTTCTTTTTAAATTTTTATCCGTTGGCAACGGTTTCGTAAGCCGTTTGTGTGTCGTTTAGGTTAACCACTTGACGAAGAAGCTTCCGGTCATTGTGACTACTTGTCCCACTTCCGGCATGTTCGACCGTCTTACATAGGGGAGCAGAGGAGGCAAAGAAGCGTAACGATTCAGAAAACAATAAGAATCTATAACAACTTCCCTTCGAGTGCACAACCACTGGACAAAATGTTGAGTTGTTGAAATCTACCAGCTAGATCTACCAGCAGCAGGTTGAAACACCTTGACTGATTGCGATCTTTCTACAGACCGGAAAAGGAAACGAGGAAACGAGGCGGCTAACGAATTTCAGTTTTAGCAGTCGACGGACTATAACATTAAATTGGTTTTCGGGGGACTATCCTTTCGCATATTTAGAGCTATGGAAGGAAACCTTCTAGGGTTCAAGTGTGAAAAACTCGTAGGAAAAACAGATGAAATTCGCTTTTTTGCTACTATATCCCTTAACATTTTGGGCCTGGGATACATACACTCGCTGTAAATGTTTTTGCACTGTGACAACATTCCAGGAGGGTGTTGAAAAAGTGATCGAGGGTCTAGGATTAGTAATACATTTATATGTGTCCTTGCTCTATGAACAAAAAGTGCAAGTGCACTTCTTTCATGCCATTACACTTAGTAACCTTTGATATCGGATCAGATCAACACGCACGATTTAATGTGGTCTTTAGGGGGGCGAGAATTACAATTGATCATTGTAGAAGGCAGCAGCCAACAGCGATATCTCATAATTTTCGCCATGATACTCTTCAGACCCACACGCAAATGATCGTTTTCTCACAGCTCACGTTCTAACGCTCGAAGCTTCCTTTCCTTCCCTGGGAAGGTTTCCGACAGCTCAAGTCTATCATTAGCATTCGCTATGTGGACACGCACTATAGTCTATAATCTACTATCACCCACTTCATACATGCATATTTAATTTGCGATAGTGATAACACTAGTAAACTCTTTTTTCTTTGATTAAAAACGATGGAATAATATGCATTGCTAGATGAGTAGTTGAGTAGGAAGGTTAACAACACCTTCTTGCTGCGTTGCGATGGCGGCGAAGGCAACCGAAATTTATAGCCTTTCCTGCCTTCATTACCTTAACAAATCGCCGCCTCCGACGTTTTACCAGCGAACATGAACATAACAGAGGAGTTGGATTCGGTGGCGGTGGTAGCGTTCAAATCGACTGAAGCGGTTTTTGGCATTTTCATAGAAATTCATAGCGCACTTGTACCCAGAAATCGTAAATTTCAATTTTCTTTATTTCCATCCCACAAGAGGAAGGAGCCCTATAAGATTTAAATAATGAACAACGTTTGCTTGATCTGCACCTTTATCTTTCTATCTTTCTTCTTCTACTCCTTGAAGCAGAAAACATGATTATGTATGGTATATCTGGACAAGCTTTTGTCCATTTTTACCTGGCTGTGGTATTGTTAATTTTCTCTTTCTTAACTTTGGTACTAAATGCACATATAAGTGGAATTGCCAGTCGTATGTCGGACATCTTCAGAAAATGAGAATCGCCTGAAGCTATAGACGCCGCTACGTGACCCACGAGTGGTCGTCCATGATGACGACCTAGAATGGACTCCAGCAGCCGGATTTACAACCAACACAAGATCTTGAGCTTCTGCATGCATCTCTTGACAGACATAACACTACCTACCTGATTTTGATGGCAATTCTTTGGAAAATTGCTTCACGCGGGTTCCAAATGCGAATAGAATTATAACAACAGCTGCGATTTTCTACCTGTCGATAATAATACCTGGAAATACCTGTGCAGCAAGCAACTATCTAAAAGTAAAAATTAAACGAGCTTCCGAAACTTTATCCAGATCTAATCTAAATTGGTTCTAATAAATAGCCGCACGCTAT
>JARJDU010003184.1:0-11081 GCA_030264695.1 Lissagria laeviuscula
CTAACACAATATTTATATATATACTTGGGCTACAGAAATTTGTAGTTTGCAAGCGATAAATAAATTGTTATTATCAGTATTCAATTAAGCAAATAATAAAACAAATATAGCATTACAATTCACAGTAAAAAAGAGTAACATTGAAAGATGTCTGCAGTATACAATCCGATCAATTAATATTAATTGCTTATATGCGCGGTCAGTATTACTATTCATGAATAGCATTCTATCTATTTGCTTCCATTTCGTGTGTTGTATTGAATTAACCCCTAACTCATTTACTTTCCCTAACTCTATGTTAACACGACAAAAATGACATTAACAATGCTCAAATGTGTAAAACATAATTAGATTTTAATTCCATGAGCAATAATTGTGTCAATGATATACTGAATTTCAATTATTGCTTTAATTTGCTTATTTTCTTATACGGAAAACGTTATATAATAAAAGTTTAAAGAAAAAAGTTAACAAAAAAACACGATAAAATAGTTACATATTTTTTATCAAGCATAATCTTGGAAAGTTTATATAAGACTATTCATTAAAGGAAACAAACCATATATATATGTACATTTTATTTGTATCCTAAACTGAATTGTTTTAGCTATAAACAGTTTTTATATCTTCTAAAAATTTTTATATCTTAATATAAGTTTTTTTCCCTTGCCTAAATTTTCTTTTCTGCTCTTGGCTAGACACAAATATATTTTTTTAAATTAAGTTAGAATTTGTTGTCTAGCTTGAGCACTATTTTCGTATGTTGACTTAATAAACGAAATCCTAGATTGACATTTACCGAAATCACGTGTAGAATGTGCAAACATGAGTACAGTTGTCGAGCCACCATCATCCAGCTTTATTAAAATAAAGTACATTCGTTAAAGCAAAGCAAAAGTTAAGAATTTGTAAATCTGCTCGCATCTACGAGACGAAAAGCTAGACTAGACTTGATTGCATTGGCATTATTTGTACACCTATACCTAGACATATCGATCAATTGCTGCCTTTGCTGGTTTTACTTATATGTGAGAATAGAGTAAAGAAAATAATAGAAGAGACGACTGTGATGAAATATTTTCTAGTGTAAGTGTATCTTTAAGTATATAAAAAACTTGCTTCTATCTTAGATAGTATTCCATATTGATAGGATGGATAGCAATAATATTTAGAAGGCTCAATTACCTCTAAACAGGTATATAAGAAACTCCATGTTAGCGTCGTGACTGATTGTGATCACACTGATTAAGTTTGATTTTTTGTGTAATTTTATAGTTGTTAAAAACTATGCCTCTATCGTTTTAGATATTCAAATTTCCAATCGGAAATATTTTTAAATTAATTTAGAAAATCTCGATAAACGTACTTATATGTCGAGTTGAAGGCAAAAATTGCAAACTCGGCCATGCTACGGGCGTACACTATTTATCGCATAATAATGTACTTTTCAAATTTTGTAAAAATATCAAATACCCTGGCCTTAATTCGTCACAAACCGAAAGCAAATTTTTGTCCCATTTACTCAAGCCATAGTTATCTTCAACCTGAACTCCAGAGAACAGTTCGTTGGGTAAATGAGCCTCTTAATAAAAAATGCAGCAGCATTGCCCATTTGAATGTTCCGGAATATAAAATTGCAATTTATTCAAGTGGAATTACAGATGTAATAATTTTATAATAATATAATATTTACTTGTAATCAAATAAATACTTTAAAATAATAAATTAATAAAAGTTTAATTTATTTTGAATTAATTACTAGCTACGTATGATGTTATATTCTGAATTTATAATATGCATAATTTACAGAATTTTATAAATAGAATTTAATACTAAATTAATTAATCTAATTGCTTTATTTGAATTAGGTTAGCGCATCCTTCTCTAGCTTTTTAATTACTTCGTTCCCTTTGATTGTACTTTAATTGTAAAAAAATGTAATTAATTCTTGTATGGCGTTACAATCAGATTACATATATTAATGCATTTTTTTGTTGTTGATTAATGTAAATATTTTATCAACTGTGTAATTTTGTAACTCCTTTTTTCTTCTTTATATTAATAATTATAATGCTTACCCTAAAGCTGCATTCTCAATAGAACCTTCATCCATGTCAGTGGTACCTAATGCCATTTCTTTTGCTGTTTCAACTGTCGTAGACGTCGCAGTTGTCGCACTGTCCGCATATGAAACCAAGGACAATCTCTCCAAATGTGCGTCCTCATCCTCTTCAGTGCACTTAAGCGTGGAGTCCGTAATAATTATTTCTCCCTTTGGTGAATCTTCCAAACCAAAATCCTCGGCTGTTGCCATTGGCGGCGTTTTATCTTCACACATCACTATTGATTTTTGATTAAGATTAAAATACTAATATGATCCTATATTTATTATGTTTTTAATTCGGTGGTGATGAGAAACTCAGTGCCATAAACTGTAATAAATAAAACTGCAATTTAAATTAATTTCATTTCTGATTTTAAAGCATATTGTTGAATGCGGATATGTTATTAGTTTACGAAGATAATATAATAAGTTAGTTCACATTGAAAATTGCAATAAAACTAAATAATAAATATTGTAATATCAGAATATAGTAATCGATTCGATTTATCAAAATATTTTTGTTTAATTTACGTAAGTATGATGACCTTGTTTGTAATCTCAAATTAATATTAATATTACATTAATTTTATGTAAATGAATATCTTACTTATTAATAAATGATTATATGTGATTTCAAAGTAAGAGCAAAGTTTAATTTTTGTTATTAATGTGAAAATTGAAAGATGAAGAAAATCTCTTTGTAGATAAACTTGGCTGCGTTAAACGTATACGTTTAACTTTTGCGTAATTTCGCTTAAACTTTGGCGAAGTTGACGAAAACTTGGAGCTAGTTGAACAACTTTCTGAAGCGATTCCAGTGAGCAAAGCTCACTTTGTCCACTTTTATTGGATCTTTTCTCAGTGTGTGTACGAACCAATTTGCAATTTGCATTTTGCATTAAGAAGACATTGAAGTTTTACAACAATATTTAAATTTGTTTATTTAATGCAAAAGATAAAAAATTATTTTATACTTATGCATACTTTATTTTAAGTTATATTTATAAAAATAATTTTGAATAATTTCTGAAAGAAAACGACTTTGTCTGTATCGGTTAAATTTTGATGTAAAAAAAAACTGTTTTATTGTGGTTTGTTGGAAGTTTTAGTAAAACATTGAAGTGAAAACTTGACATTTTTAGTCACCTTTATATTTTTTTAATTTCTTTTTACTTCTTCTATTGTTTTCATTTAATTTTCTGTCTGCGTTGTTTTGTTTTCATGCCACACTTATTGGAAATTCAAAATGAAACACTCCTTGCGTTTCTAATTAAAATTTTAAGGTGAATAGCACGGTTTTAATTAAATTTAATTCGTTTAATTTAATGCAGTACTTTGCTCTACATTGATTATAAAAATACGTGCAAATTTATTTCAATTCTTAGGAAAATATATCAATAGCATTGAGAGTTTAATTTACGTAGAGAGATTATAAAAATGATGTACAGTTATGTTCTTTAATTTTTTTAGGTTTTACATGTATTGCTTTTTGTTATAGAATGATGTAACGTTTTCATCGTCTAAACATTTGCAATCGTCTCGACGTTTATTAATAAGAACGCAGAAAAAACTATCAACTTTTTGCGTTGGGTATTAAAGTAAAAAACACCTGTAGGTATTTATCCAAACAAAAAATATTTGAATACATATAATATGACAGATTAAATTATTAACTATGAAGATAAATGGACAGCGTGAGAACAATTACTCACTTTTAAACCCTCAGAGAGTTTATTTTTATTCATTTTACTTTTAATTTAATTCCTTTTATAAAAATACCTTTCAATTTAAATTATAACATTAGAATATATGTATAATTCTACTGTTATAATGAAAATTAAAATGTAGTGTACATAAATTTCGTATTAAACTAGTCAATAATTAATCTTGTTAAAACTCAACTATTACAATAAATGCTACTGTATTGCATGTTATATTACTCAGAATATCACACAAGCTTTACTTTGCTTGCTAATAATGCAAGTTGTTCCTCTGGTTTTCATTCATCGCTCTCATCCTCAACCCTTTTGTAATATTATCAGTCTGTAACTATTAACTACTCCTAATAGTTGACAAACACAAAGCTTTCCCACTATTCGAACTTAGCCAGACTTTGTATAACTTCGACATCGCATTAATGAATCGCCTATAGAAAGTATTTCATTGCAGAAACAAGCATTTACCTTTAAAATAATTACAAAAATAGCAATGTTAATACTTACCAATATATTTAATCCTTTTCACGACATGCATCTGATTGACATTTTAATTTCTTGACTGATTTATAATTCACAAACAATTAACAAACTTCCAGACTTGAGATGAACGCAGTTAATGGTCTTTGTTGCGACGCTCTTTGTATAATTGTAATTATAATTACACTGAGTTCATGGCGATTGGCACAAGCTCAATTCGTTGGGGTGCAATTAGGAATAATGCAATTGCTAACTCACTGCAATGCAGAGGACGATCAAATATATCTTGAAATAAAAACAGATAGAAGAAGTAAATTGTTATATTAACTAATTCTCGAATGAATTAAGGAATTACTATATTTATTTTTATATTGATTATTTAATGATGATAAGTACTATGAAAATTACTTATTTATTTTCTGGGTTGACTTTGATTTCAGTTTGAAATTTTTTGTGTCTGCACAATATATAAGATTCGCGGATAATTCGAAGCGCACGAGAAATCGATTAGTGGATTGGGAACCGTCTGCCACCACAGACCAGTTGCTACTGCAATGGCATTGCTCGGCGGCGGCAATTTAAAGAACATACATGGAATTCCCGACGCCGCCTCCACCGCCATTCTTAACAGTATAAAGTTTATTTACAATATTGTGCATTAAATAAATTTATCTATTATAAGTTTTGATATAAATTACATATAGTTATATTTTATTTTAAAAATAAAAAAAATTATATATATAATAATAATCTAAACAATAAATTTTAAACCGAAAAATTCAAATGCAAACTGCATTCATAATAATTTTGAAAATTCTTTTTGAATTTTTTATTTAAGCAGTAAATAAACTTTTATCATAGGCAACCACGTAAACATAAAACAACATCAAATTTTGACAGGTGAAAGTTGAACAACTTGTGCAGTTGACATTTAATACATATATAAATTTATTTTTTGTTTCTCCATTATCTTTATTTATCTCAGTTATTCAATGAAATGTTTATTTCTCATTTTCTCAATTAAATTGCCCCCTCAATCTAAGTACAAGAACATTTTCATGATACATTACTCCTCAAAGGTTTAAATACTAGTGCTCCAAATGGCTTTTGAACAATTCTGCTTAAAGTGGAACAACTTCCAAACAAACATCCTCTCGGCATTTGAGAGCCTCCAGACGACGGAAGACCTAGCAGATGTAACATTGGCTTGTGATGGTACTACAATCAAAGCACACAAGTTTATCCTCTCAGCTTGTAGTCCATACTTTCGTAACATATTTAAGGTAACCTTTGATTTACTCACTTGTTCTTCGTTACATTTAATACATAATTTCTTTTTTATAGGAAAACCCATGCTCACATCCAGTTGTGATATTAAAAGATGTCCATTATACCGACTTGTTAGCATTGTTAAATTTCATGTATCATGGAGAAGTTATGGTTACAAAAGATCAACTTCCTACATTTCTTAAAACTGCAGAAGCACTACAAGTTTCTGGACTTAAAAGTTTGCCTGATTTATGTCAAAAGATGAAGAGTAAAAGAATTATCCAGGAAATTGAATCTTGCAACACAAAGAAACAACGAATAGAAGAGAATAATGATAAATTAGATCCAGTAGAAGAGCATAGAAGTATTGAAGCTATTCCCAATGCTATAATCAAAGTGGAAACTGAAGATATCCTCTCTGATACAGAATCAATTGGAAATCATCCTGAAACATTGGAAATTATTGAGAAAGACAAATCATTGTTAGAAACTGCACTTGAAGTCAAAGAAGCACCAAGTATATTGGAAAGATCTCTTACTTCATTACAGAATACACCAGGTATGAAGTTGATTTAGATAATACTTCTGAAACAATACAGTTATATGATTTTAGCAAAAAGTATAGAAACAAAATCTGAAAGTATACCAAGAAAGCCACCAGAAGAAATCAAAAAAGAAATTGATGAGAGTGATCATACTACAAATAGCAATGATAGTATTGGCAATGATCAGAATTCACGAGCATCACATGATCCACCGGTCCATCATTCATCTCAATGTGGTACTTGTCCTCATTGTGGCCTTCCATTCACCAATCAATCATCCCTTAAATATCATGTGCGTCTTGTACATTCGGAACTGCTAAATCTCTACTGTTGCCATCTCTGCCCACTCACATTCGGTTTTCGTTATGGTTACAAGAAGCACATGGCTGATGTACACAGCGTGCGAACATGATTCAGTTGTTTCAATTGGGATGAATCTTTAAGCTAAACAAAATCGAAAAACTATTTATATTTTTATATTCAAACTTTTGATTTCCTTTCGTTTTTAAAAATTGTAATAGTATAATACATGGTACTCATGTAAAAAAAAAAAAAGTTTAAATATGCAACTCATAAATGATAGTTGTTGATAGTTATTTGTTTGATGTTATATATATATAAACAAATTTTTATACTTTTACAAAATGTTGTCGCCATTGCAAAAAATTTAAATGCAATATAGTATTCAAATACAAACTATTTTACTTGCATAGAACGTTGTTATTATTCCAAATGTAATGAATGCACTGTATAAAAGTTTTTTTTTTTTGTTTTGTGTATGTGGCCATTCATTACATTAAGATGATTATATTATATAAAAATACTCTATTCAACTATCAGCTATATAAATGGCATTGAATAACTTTGTATTTACAATATTCACATCAGTATCATTAACAATTTCATTTATAAATTCACTTAGAGTGTTGTCCAATTTTGAAAACCATTTCAAATGTATATTATCTATTAAAATAAATTAATGTAATCGTTAAATATTAAAAATAAGGAAGATGCAATCAATGTAAACCTAAGATTTCATTACATGCAACAATAACATATTGGATAGCACTCTAAACAGATATAAGAAACGTCTATCTCACTTACAAACTAATCAATATTAGTTTTTTTTATATATAATTAGCTTGTAATTATAATAATTAAATAATTTCCTATCATACCATAGATCACAGCCATACCGTTTCGTGCATTACCTAGCTATCGGCCAGAGGATCCGCGATTATCAACTCATCGTTTTCCGATGTACTGATCGTGATCATCATCTTTTCTTCATTACTTGAACTATCCGAAGATACAGATTGTGTAGAAGTTGCCGCTTCCTAAAAGAAAACATCTATATTAGTCATCTCTCAACATTACAAATTATAATAATTATTCTTTGACACGACTTCAACATACCTCTGGATAATTAATCTGGGTAATGGAATATTTAACGTTGGACGTGGCATCAGCTGCAATCCACACTTGGGCCTTATTATCTTCCTGCTGGCTCCATGTAGATTCCTCGTCGCCATCACCTTCATCTTTAGTGCCCAATGTCCCTTGCTACATGATAAAACCAATAAATATAACATACACATCGTAAAAGATATCAAATATATAACTATGCTCACCGTCATTCGTTGCTTTTGATGCGTTTTGATATGTTTGGAAAGATGGTCCGATCGCATGAATTTTTTATTGCATTCCGAGCATTGAAAGCGTTTCTCTCCTGTGTGGGTACGCCGATGACGTTGTAGTTCATCTGATCTTGTAAAACGCTTCCCACAGAAGAGCCAAGTACATACAAAAGGCCGTTCTCCAGTATGCCATCGAAGATGTGCTCGTAAATGCGACGTCTTGCCATAGACTTTATTACACCCTGGGATATGACAAATGTGTTGCTTTTTCCTATCAGTATGTCGTTCACCTTCCGTACAATTAGGACATGTACAAGCAACGCGTCTTACTCGTTGCTTCTGTAAATTATCTGCATTTGCATCTGCCGCTTGTTGGGTTTGCTGCTGTTGCTGTTGTTGTTGCTGCTGCTGCTGCTGCTGTTGGATTTCTTCCTGCGGGGCGGCAGCTAACGTTACTATGTTGGAGGGCACCGTGGTCGTTTGTTGAGGCGCCGCTATACTCTGTAGCACTTGCCATTTACTAGGATCATTGGGATCTTGTTGAATATGTGGACCTACTGAGATTTGTGGTGTGCTCGCCTGTTGTTGTGTTATCAATTGGACATTTCCTAATCCTACATAAAACGTTGTATTAGTATTATCATTATAAAATTGTTGATATGTAACTAACCGGGAATATTTTGTACTGTTGGTATTGTCTGAATATTCGGCATTTGAATAAGATTCGACAGGTTTGTACCCCTGACTTGATGCAAATTTGAGGCTGGAATAACAGTGAACTGTTGTCCATTAGCACCTGTAAATGTTAACGGCTGCGCGTTTTCTGTTGCAGCTTGAACAGTAACTGCTTGCGATACAGGAGTTTGTTGTTGCGCTTGTTGTGCCGATGTCGATATTTGAACCTGTTGTAACTGTCCATTAGGCGTAAGGATATTTGCCAATTGTGGCATGAGTTGCTGCGCCTGAATTATATTCGGCATTGCAGCGGTGGCCAATTGTACTGGGAAGTGTATAGTTTGATAGATAGTCTGTCCATTGCCAGAGGATATTGGCACTTGTACAGGGATTGTTTGCTGCATGGGGAACTGCATTACTTGTGGAAGGCTTGGTCGGACCTGTACACTTTGACCATTTGCTAGTTGCACCGTTTGAATATTTTGCAAATTGTTTTGTAGGACACCAGGAGCGCGGAGTATTTGTCCAGAAGAGAATAGCTGTTGAGGTTGTTGTCCGCCTAGTTGTCCTCCTGAAATTATATTAATTAATTAACGATTGCTATCGGTATATGAGAGAGATAAAATGTGATAATATATTACCTATTGGTATGAAAAGTGCTTCTTGTCCATCGACTGTCACGGTTTGCATTGGTTGCATCACATTGTATGCAATGTTTTGTCCATTTGAAGTAACAATTTGAGCACCTGTGGGTGTTTGAAGAAGTTGCTGCTGTAATTGCTGGCTAAGCTGTTGTTGTACGACGGGCACGCTGACCACTTGTTGGCCGGCAACGTTAATATTCTTCACTGGCGTTGGTGTCGTTGACATGATTGGAGCGGTGGTTTCTGTTGATGTTGGTCCGATTCTACTACAAGTAGCTGCTAAGAGCGCTAAAGGCGAGGGCTTAACGTCCTAATAAAAGAAACGAAATCATTGAAAAATGAATTATGCCATATAAATCATTGTTCGTTTGTTTCAACCAGCAGTAATTAGCATCATTAGAATGAACAGTATTCTAAAGAAGTAGAAGCAACAAGCGGTCCGAATTAGGTTGAAATGTGGGGTAATGAGCCAGTCAGCGACCCTTTGAACGGAGCACCCAAAGTGCGACCTCCTATTCTGCTCCTATCTGCCCGCGCGGTGTACAAGCTACACCCACAGGCACGAACACGCGGCGCGTTCAACCCGCCCTACAGCATTGCTCGCGCCACATTCGCAGCTCACAAGCGGAACAGCGACGACGTCCGGTATGTGCGAATTTGTGGGCGACACGACGCCCGCCTCACATGTACACAATTTCGACGGCGGGCGTCATCTACAAAGAGCGACTTTAGGAGACGTGGACGCCTCATCCGGCATTACCTAGGCGCGCTCTTGTAGTTCTCACACCAACGCGGAGGCAACACCACACATGCAAGCAATCTACATACCTGATCACAGTTTTCCTGTTGTCCCTCGACTTTTACGGTGATCCCTTCAGTCGCCATCATTACTATGTCGCAAATCCAGTAGCATTGTTAAAGCCGTATGAGCACCTTCACCGTGCGTAGTGGTATTATCCTTTTGAACAAATCGATATGGAACCAGCAGCACACGATTCTATCTAGTTCAATGTGAAGGAGCACGTGCGAGAAATGCTTCTCTTGCCTTGAAGGGCTAATTGTCTCACGCGCGCGCTCGAGAGCAATAGAAAAACGTCTTAAATTATCGAAAATGCACACTGGGCGGTGATGAAACGCGACCGAAACGACTCCCAGTGTTCGCCCAAACTGCCGTGTCTCGCCTTTACGCCGCCGACACATACACACAGACTGGGCGAACCGACGCGCAAACCACGCCAGCCGTGAGGGGGGCCTGTTACGTTCGAGAGGGGCGCTAACAAGTCGAGTTTCGCCTCTATGGAATCGTGCATTTCGGCAGCAGCCTTTGTGCAGCTGCTGCTTTGTGACGTCACCGCTGTGTTTTTGTGGGAGCTGCTATGTTCAAGCAAATGAAGGCAAGGCGAACGTTCGCAAGGCTATGATCCACTTGGAAAAAAAGATACGCACTAGCCAGCTTAACGAAGCCACTGACCTGAAACAAGCATTAATACAAGCCTACATGGGAGTATTAAGACGTTTACTTGATTTACCTGGAATTTATATAGACAAAATGCGAGGAAGGGGCGTCCCACGTTATTGTAACCGTTGCATCCCTTTTCGGTGCTATGCGTAACGCATAGCTTGCCGATGCCCATATAGGAAGGCTGGCAGCGTGCAGCTGCCCCTGCCCCAAACGAGCATGCTACGTTTAAACTATTCCTGAATGCTGTGACTGTTAGCGGGTGTGTAAGAGCGGCAACGCTGGGCTGGTAAGATCTGCCGTCGCCCTCAAAACGACAGGGGCTGGACGCGGGGGTGGCGAGACGGTTACGCCCACCGCCTTAATAATGCTCTCGTACTGCTGCTACTGTCTTCCTTCCTTATGCTCTATTACACGGTTTGTTTTTTACTGCACAAGAAGACTATTTTATAGCGCTGTTCGAATTATAAACGAAAACGCATCGATTGTTTCTAATACACATTAAACTATTGATTATAGCATTTAATTTTAATGTAGGCAACTAAACTTACAC
>JARJDU010003201.1:0-20173 GCA_030264695.1 Lissagria laeviuscula
CAAACGATGCGATAATTGTCGTTGGAAGGTCTGATGTCTCGTGGGGACAATTGGTAATGTTGTTTGGCGCAAGACCTGGTCAATCGATAATCATAAAAAGTATGAGGTAAAACATCAGTTAGCATCAGCAATGATGAGATGCAATAACACTTAAATTAATTTCTGCGTCTAAATGCAGAAGCGTATCTAGGAGGAAGGCCAATGGGGAACATTTGTTCTCGGATGCAGCACCTTAAGGACGCTAAATCGATGTTTCGGAATTATAGCTGAATAAAAAAAGCTTTTCGGACATGAAATTGAAACACCGTTTGTAGAAGTGCCTGTTCGAATGTTTATTTTCAGTGAAGGGCGGATGATGGGAGAATTCAATGCTAGGAGGAGCAGTTACTTCTTGTAGACTACCTGTTTGATGTTCGAAACTTATATGTTTATTTTCCAGGCACTGCAAACCCTAACTATGTCCCTGTCCACAACACAATATAGATAACTGTTTTACAAAAGTACAGCATGCTCATCATTCTTTGTGACATTTTTTTTGCTGTAATTAGGTACGAGCTAAGTTTATTAATTAAAACTAAACAAAAACTAGCAAACAGTTTTTCTATTGGAAATCAAACTATTCTGGAAAATTGACGTGATATATAAATATATTAGATATAAGTTTAATCCAATAAAATATTAATTGCGTTCTGAATACTGAAATATTTTAAATATCGAATACAAATATCAATAAGCATTTAACTAAAATTATTATGTGCGTTTATACTCCAAGAATGTAATACAAGATAAAATAGCCTTTCCAAAATTAGTTTTCCAATACTACATGCTCAAATATGTTACATGTATGACTGGCTACTACATGGCGCATCAATTTTTTCATGCAAAATGTGCGAGTACAATTGCCGACGTACGCTGGTATAAAAAAAAACAACAGAAAAATGCGAGAGGCATGAAACTAGAGTATTTAGCTCATACATCATTTCACATGCGGCTTTGTCAAAGCCATCGACTGTAAATCGCCCTTTTTGTTAATATTTCAACCAGTACTCAGAGATGTTATATTAAAATTTCACTTCGATGTGATGATTTATAATATTGGTTTCATCCAATTTCATTTCAATCTCTTCGTTGATTCGTTATTGTTTTAACTATAACATTAATTTAACATTTACACAAGTTGAAAGATAAAACAGAAATCCTAGTCAACATTAAATGAAACTGTTTACCTTTTTGTTATCCTTATGCTCTTGTACATACTCTTCTTGCAACTGCTCAGATTGCATATCCGGTAACGAGTGGCTGATGCGAATGGCGGCATGCATTGTTGAAGAAGGATCACTATCAGAGTACTCCCGGCATGTTCTATCCTTGATCCATCGCCATGTCGCCGCACATTGATATGTCATGGTGGCGAACAACACCATTGCCATTACTAACACGATGGCAACGACGATCAAATTCACCAGGATTGTTGAGTTCCAACTAACTGCACAATCAAAATTAGTACGTATTATACATAATGTTTAAAATAATTTAAAACAATTATGAAATGCATAAGCAAATTCTCATTCAATAATATTTAGGAATTGCTAGAAAATTTTTCAATGTGTTTCAAACTCCCATGAACGCTTTATTGAAATACTTTCTTGATTTTTTAGATGGATTCTGTCAGCACGTGGAAGCATTTAAGTTAAACGATGAAGTAAATACATTCTCATTAATAAAGAGGAGATTGATTCACGTGTTACGAAATGTGTAATAAGCGAACACGTGCAAGAATGTCTCCAGTGTCAAACACACAACTTTCAAACAACTCACGCGTTGGGCCAAGCATCCAAGCATCATACCTGCTGTTAGGGGCGGACTGGATCGACGGGCAATCATTTGTATGGTAGGCCAGTGGTCTGATTTACAAGCAATACAAGTTCCATAAGAATTAAAAACAATAGGACTACCCACTTATTAAGCGATTAAAATCGCCAGTCCGGCCCTGCCTGCTGTGGACTTGAAATAATCACGTTTGCTATATAATCAATGTGACATTGAAATGATTCACGTGTTTAAAAATATATATGCATATTAAAATTGGATTGGCATTTCACTTTCCAAACCCTTATTTCGAGCTTTTTTTTAGATATTTTGTATTTACTTCTGTTAATATATACAGAAAACATTTTTCATCATTCGCTTGAGAAAGTTTGAGAAGCCATCTAAATTAGTCAATGTCAGCCGCAGACGAGGATATTGAAGAACTGATATGCATAGTTACTTTAAAAAGCTCACAAAGGATGTAAAGACTACTGCGTTGGGGAAATAAGAAGCTTATTGATCTTAGAACTTTGTGATAACAGACGAAATTCTTGTTGATGTAAAAACAGGATTAAAACAATAACCTAGATATACAAGGAGAATAAGGTAACCCTTAGTCCGACGAAATCAGAAGTTATTGTAAAGGAAAACTAGTGTTGGGCCAGTTGGTGCTTGTATAACAATATTTAGCTCGTAATTTGGAACTTAAGTATATAAAATAAATTTAAGAATTAAAATTCAAATTTGTAGCATAGAATAATTGCAGTGCCAAGTGCTGGAAATAAGTATAAAAGACACAAGACCTGGAAATTCGAGTAGGCGCAACACATGCAACACGTGCCGATGTAATACAAGAGTTGCAATTGACAATAATCACGTCAATCTACGCTGTAAACTGCATACAATGCTGATATGCTCACGTTTGATGCCTTTACAAACACGCAATACACGGCTGCTGTAATACCAACCTGGCAACTAGAAGCTCACTCACGGCTACGAGTTACGATGTCGCTAAACTCCGGAAAAGTGTCAAGTTGCAAGTTATTATTTTATTGATTGTTCCAATTTATATTGTAAATATATTTATTCATCTAAAATTTAAGTAGATTGTCGGAAAAGTCGCATGTGTCACACGTAATGAATGGATTCCCTTTGGTTATATTTTCTGACAATTAGATAGTTAATTTGTTAGTTACAAACCTATTTTTATTTTTTTATTGCTTAATATCTTTTTTTTCTTCTTTTTTTCGTACACCTTTAAGGTTTTCGTTGGCTGTTGCCGGTGTTAGTCCTACATGATAGATTTGGGCGTCGTATGAACTGTATATGTACCGAGTAGCGAGCTCAATTATAGTACCCGCATAACCAAATAAGAAGTGAAGATAGTCAAGGTTATTGGTTTGGCCTACCGGCAGAGTATGAGATGCTAGAAAAATGTCCTGTGATTTGAAGCCAAGCCGCCTGCGTGGCAGGCTGAAGCACTAACAACTGCTCTACACTCGCGCTGTAGTTAAGAGGCGTATTTACCCGACGAACAGTTTCTGGTCCTGGTTGAAGCGGGCTGCAAGGATAAGATGAGGTCATATGCGTATTGCCGCGTATGTTTTAAATAAAGGACAGCTATAGAAGGTTGGATTTTGATAAGGATGGCCTGGAGAAAATGGGACAAAAAATTGCTTTTATCTCGAGACTGATTACGGTCAAGATATTTGATATTTTTACAAAATTCGAAAAGTGCATTATTAAGCGATAAATAATATACGCCCGTACCGTGACCAAATTTGCAATTTTTTTTCACTGATGTGCCTCAAGAAACGATAATCTCGCCTTAACTTTTACCAGAGCAAGAAAAATGACACAAAAATATCCCTAAAGGGGTAAAACATTTTAGTACAAAATTACGTTAAAAAACTTAAAATAATTACAAAAACATTTAAAAATTAATGGCAATGTCATACTTTTAAATACAGCTTTTTAATTCAATCCTCAATCCTCTAAAGGACCAAACGCACACGATTTGGTTATCTGTCGACTATATTCGCGGCCATGAAATTTCATCTACGTGGTTAAAAATTTGAGCAACAGCCCCTATACTGTGTTTTTTTAGTGGTTATTTTTATGTTTTCATAAGTAAACTAGCAGGTAATCCGGCGTTGCGGACGTATTTATGCATTTTCCTCTTTTTTAAACCCAATTTTTTTTTACATTCCTCTATTTGGAACTTTTGCTTTTTGATTTGGTTTGATTTTGATTTTATTTAACTTGATTTTGTAACATTTTTTATTTTTCCCCTAATAGTGAATCCCCCTTCCATTTCATTTTAGAGTTGCATAACCCATCCTATGTTTTTTTCAATTCCACATACAGTATGTATACCAATTTTGCTTAAATTTGGCATAAACGAACAAGCATAAAAACAATAAGTTATTTGTTTGTTTCGGGGCTGAGATCGATACAAAATCGTGCAATCGTGCAAAAGCTCACCATTTAAACAACAAATCTCCTGATCCTCGTAATTATTGTCCTGCAGATGCACCAGCGCCAATAGCACCACCAATAATTAGCAAATGCAAATAGAAGCACTGAAAACATTGATATGCGATATACGGCTATTTGCCAACTAAAAGCAACCTCAAAAAAATCTTAAAATAAGATGAAAACTTAATTTAAAAATTGATAATTTAATTCAGTATTAATTAAAATAAATAAAAATATAAACTAAAAGTAGCTGCATTGAGAAAAAGATTATAACTGATTTCAGAGTATGATTCGAAAGTTTCATTTATTTTCAATCTATTAATATTAAATGTATATGCATATTACCTTTTGATGAAAATTACAAACAATTCATTTGGGATACGAACAAGTAATAAATAAGAAGCACGCGTAGAGTTTTTATCTCTATTATAATATATTAATTAAGCAGTTTTTAGTTGAGCCGAGTCGATTTTCACGAGTAATAACTCTTTGTGAAAATATCATAATTTAAATTATTTGGTAAAGCATTTTGAAAAAAAGTTACTCGCCGCGTAATGTAGGTATGCGTGTATAAGGAACGCACAAAATCAATGCGTCTGACCTTGGATGCGAAATACGAGAAAATCCAACTGTTGCTTAGACTCATTTTAATGCAACAGGTTTACGCGGTGAAGAAAACAAGATGCAAAACAATGTACGCTAAAAACAACCCTAATAAAGCAACAATATGTGATAATAGAAATGTCTGGAATCGAGAAGACAATAAATTTGGAAGAAAATGATGCAAAATTCAGTTTTAAAAAGTGGATTGTTGAAAAGAAATAAAATTTTTATTGCAATTTATATTATTAATAATATGTTAATTAAATTTAAAATAACTATAAACTTGTTTGCAAATTATTACATTCAAAGTAAACTTTTTTACTTTGAAATTAATTATTTCATGTCACATAACTAAAAGTTATCGGTTCTTTTCTAACGTTTTGTCTTCTGAGAACAATTGTAAAATTTTAATTATAAACTTACTTGCTAGTTGCTTCCATGCAAGAACTTAGTCTAACTTTAAGCCTGATAACATATCCAGTCAACTCTAATAATGTTGGTGGAGTTACGAAAACAACAAAAACTTAAAAATTATATTTATCTTTTTTGCATGAGAACAACCACCCGCGAACACAATTACACAAATATAATATAATCTGAGCATATAAAATAAAAAGTAAACAAAATCCATAAACAAATTTGCAAATTAATTTTATTTCAAACAAAAGTTTTTTTTTTAAATTTATTTTAAAATCAACTTACCTGTTGATAATGTGTCAACAAGTCCAGCAGGAGTACTCGCGTTATCGCTAGGAAATTGTCCCTTCAAAGATCTAACAATACCCATGGTCGAAACATGAGTGCTAGCCGAAATTGAAGAGAGGAGCGCGAGAAGTCGTCGCTTACACGGATAGCGCGCCGCGGACGATTCGCGAGAACAGTGCGACGCGTCCTGAACTTGGCGGTTGCCAGTCGTGTACGCACCCCCTGACGTCAGCGCCGACCTAGAACCTGATTGGACAAAGGCAATGTCAGGTCTAGGTTAAGGATAGTCCATGCAAGGTAGATCCCGGATTCGCGTGGTGCCTGTTTAACACAAAGCGAAAGCATCTTGCGGCACTCCGTTCTTTCTGGAATAAATCGAGTTATTCCTCACATTATTATAGTAAAAATAGCATTTTTCTTATATTTGCATTCTGTCTTTTGTACTTCTTGTTTTTGTATTGTAATTATTTAAATAATAATTCGGTCAAGGTTGAATATTTGAGTTTATCTTCATGATCACAACGGTTTGGTAATTGTTTTGATATTTTCAGATGTAGAGTAAAACTTCGTTTAAATATTCTTAAACATAAGTCGATACAATTATCAATATAAATATTAATCCATCGTACTGTTGCCATAAAAGTGTCATAATTTATAAACTCAATTTTTAAAGAGCGAAAAAACGTTTTTTTTTGGTTTATCAACTGCAAGGACACAATTCAAAATACTCTCTCAAAATAAATATGATTTTCGATCAACAATACTGGCACAATTTGTGTCACAACACGAAAAAATACATTTTATTCGTTTCAAGTAGAAAATTTCGTTCTGCAATTAATTCTGCAGCTCAAGATGATTCAGGGTGAAACTCGAATGTAAACACCTTTTACAATTTTCAAAAACGGCACACACGTCATTTATTACTAGCTTTGTAGTAATACGGTTTGGATGACTTGTGAAGTAACATTTATTGAGTCGATTCCTGATGGGTTTAACTAAAAAAAAATTTTTTTGTATGTTGACAGATGGTATTCTTAAGCTATACTTAATTACAAAAAATATTTTAAATGTTACTATAGCTAATCGTTAGACACTTTTATTTTTTTCCCCTTTCATTTATTAGAAATGTTAATAGATAATGATAATTAATAAAACAGAAGCAATTTTTTTGGTTTTAATTATGTAATTGTTGTTTTTCAAGTATTTTTTTTACAAATATGTATCTTCAAACTAAATTTGAGCCACTGGCTTAACAACAACGTAGCAAATTCGATTCTAGTACTTGGAACCTCAAACAAATTTAAAAAAAATCAATTCTCACATACAGAAAAGAAAATTTCGAATTCTTTTAGCTCCTTTACCCCTGAAATGAAAATTTTTTTGAAGGACTCCAGCACTTTTTTGCGTCGACGCTTTAAATTAATAGTTACGCCCTGATCAAAGCATATTTATTTCATCAGTTTTAAATTAGTTTTCCTTTTGATACAAAATAAATATAGAAATCTAATTTGAAATTTAGGAAATCTCTCTGAAAGTAATAACTTTGCGTAGTTTCACTTTCATGAAAATTATTTAGAAAAAGTACATTGATATATAAACAAATCTAATAATATTTGCTGTTTAAATTAAATACTCATTAGGGGAAAAAACAAACTTTACTATTTAATCTCCGTTTTTTCTTAGATTTTCACGTTATATTGCTATGGTTTTATTTCTATCCTATTTTAGTTCATAAACTGTTTATTGCGCATTCCTTAACTCGAATCGTTTAGTTATTTGTTCATGAATTGCACGTTCCAAAAATATTTATAGACATCAGCCTACTTAACAGCCAATTTAAATGTTCACAACTAACACCGAAAATTGCATTAAACAAACATCCCGAATGCATCGACCTGATAATACTACCTTTGAACTGAGAACTCCACGAACTGTTGTTCACAATCAGCAAAATTCGATGTCTTTGGAAACCAAGGTGCTGAAATTAGATGCTCGTCATGTTCGAAAACAAAGATAGTAGGTTTTTTTCAACACGCTTGAACTACCAGTTCTGAAATCGTTGCGCATGCGTATTTTGATAATTGTTTTCCAACGTGACATTCGCCCAATAATCGAACTAACATTACTCTCAATCTGCTTTTCCAACACACCGAATGAACGATTCTATTACTGGTTGTGTTTCAGAATCACAGCTGTTTTGATGTTTTAAGTTTTAGGTTCGCAACGCTTTGCAACGCATAATCACAGAACTAGCAGTAACCGAACGGTTTCAGACTAGGCATGCGCAATCATGATCAGTCCATGATCTGGTTGCAGACAGTAATAGAAAAGGCAGTTCGAACGTGTTGGAATTAACCTAATACTCCGCACGCTCACCGGTTCTAGAACTAGTATTTCAACTCAGTTAGAAAAAACCTATCATGCCATTAAATTATTAAAAATTTAGGCAATCCATTATACTAAATTAAATTACGTCATTTCGTTACATTGTTTACAGAACAGCCGATCGGCACTTACAGCTTATCATCGGGATTCAATTAGATTTCAATCAAAATTATTATTATTGATATTATCATTCGATATATTCTTCATTTATAATAAACAAAACAAAAACAATATGAGTTTTGTTCTTCTTGATTTGCTTTTAATTAAATTATAATTTTGTTCATATAGTAAATAGACATTTTAATTATATGATAATTAGGGCATTCATACTTGGTTTAGTTTACATGAGTAGTTATTCAAATACAAACAAAAGATAATCAACTATTGTTAAATTTAATTACTGAGAGAATTTTGTAATATTGCGTGTTAATGTATCGCTATATAGCTATAGAATTCCTTTGTTTGATGGCGTAAATATTGCATCAAATATAACAATAATTTAACTGTTTCTTTTTTAAATTTAAAATAAAAATAAAAATAAAATAAAACAAACAAATATCATATCTCAGGTTTAATAATAAACAATTAAGTACTATCTAATATAATACACTAGCATTCCATGTACAAAAAGAATGTGCATAAGTTATCAGTTCGTATCACTAAATTAACCCCTCACGAAGAAAACCAAATTAAATAGTTAAGTAAACAAAGTAAAGGTATGCATAGAAATAGATACAATTATTATATCGTCATCAGTATACAGTATTTTATGGAATAAACGAAATAGTTTAGAACAACGTGCAGCATAAATCGACTTAATTATTACATACAAATAGCAGCATCAACAGTAGTTATTTATTAAACCGCTGCATTATTTACAAACTGTACGGAAATAGAATTGCACTACGCACAAAGAGATGATATCATTTAAATGAATAGCAGAAATGTCACAAATCCATTTACTTTTACATTTACACCATTTCATTGTTACAAATTTCCCATACTGAACGTGCACAGAGAAATCATTTATATAACCGTTCAATTTCTAGTTAAATGATAACTGTGACATTTCCAGACTCACACAAATCCAGCACATCGTACCAAAGAGAAGGCTTTATTACATCAATTATTTGTGTTGTTAAATAAAATACATTTAACTGTTTTATATCATACATCCGTAACTCTAGATCTAAGGGAAAAGAATAAAAGTTATATACTACAAACTAGATCTTGTAGAGCTTATAGATTATTTATTATGTCTAATAGAATTAGAAATGATTTTGAGCGATGATGGATTTTTCTATAATGCACAGGACGTGCATTTCACCAGTCCGACTTCGTCGCAGTTCATGCATTTCAATGCGACGAATTCCGCAGTGAAGTGATTTCGGTGCACTGATTTTTTGCTGCCATTGCACACTGGACAAGGAAGTAAATTGTATCCTCCGCATACTTTGCACGTGGAGCAGGCATCCATAGTCTACAAAATGAAACAAAGGAATGTGTTATAATGTGATAACAATTTATATTAAACATTTTTCGAATATGAAAACCTACTAACAACATCCGAGTTGAAGAAGAAAAAACAAAAACTGAACAACATCTTATTTATAAACAAAATCTGAATTCAATTAAATTATTTATAAATTTAACATAAACTAACAATTTTAGCTCAATTCAAGTTAATGCAAATAATTCAAGTTGTTTAGTTTTATTTGTGTATACCTACTTCTTTACACATATGCTTGAATCCCCAAGAGAAAATATGACATTGATTGATTAATTAACAATTACATCTGTCAAACTTTCAAGTAAAATCAGCAGCTTCATATTCACCAGCTGTTCGAATACTTGCATCCGTATTTATTAATAATAATAATAATAAAATCGTTGTAAAAAAATATTTGGTAAAAAAAAAAACTTTAAAATTGTTTATACCTTATAAGGTTTAAGTATCCTCCGCAACTCCCCGGATTCGTTCAGCTTCTCGATGGTTTCAGCATCCTGCAACAAATCGATCCAATTTAAACAAAACTTCTAGCAACTACACACAGTGCCGTCTTTGGGCATGTGCACTATAGACAAAGGCATTACGAAATAGGGACACCATTAGGAATGAAAGCCGATAGGTGCATTATAGTCCGTGTAGATTGGATGTGATAGATTCACGATAAAGAAAAACAAAAATCATCCCTGGGGAGCAACACTGCTAAGAAAATTCGAGAAATTCCAATGGTCGGATGTGTTGAGGACCGTATGATATTTATGGATGGGAGCGGCTGGGAGGAAATTGTACCGGGTATCAGCTTTGTACGGGTACCACACATTTGAGGAACTTAAAAAGTATTAAGAACGATGGGACATCATACTTAACTCTTACCCATGACCATCTGTGTTGCTAAGACGGCCCTGACTACACGTTCCTTGTCGCTTATGTAATTCAAGGATCATTAGAATTCAAACCAAGGAACGATTCTTGTTCTTAGAAAATTTTTCCTGTTCTGCCGATAGACAAAAGCTACATCTACTTCTACTTGTCCTTTCTCTGTCTGTCATTGGGAAAATACAATATTACCGCAAGCAAATGGTGGAAAAGGTTTTGGTACGAGAATTTTGGATCAATTCATTATGGTAGAGTGTAGCTGATATGGACTCAGGCGTTCTATCTGGGCAAGGCAAGCGTCTGGACTGTTTTAGGTGCGAGGGAGGACGAAATATATGCGGGTTGTTTCGAGGTCGCTGCCCTGCTATCATCCAGACGCCTCCTTCTCCTTCCCTCTCCTACTATGCGAATCCTGTGTTTGAACTGATGTTGTGCCGTATGGGGCATGTATAGGCACACAAATTTACTATATACGCATTGTGCGAATGCGCGTTATATAGAAGTAAGTGTGTATTACGTGCTCGTGAAACTGTGTAATAGGTCGTGACAATAGTGCATTAGTCTATTGTTATTCGATCTTAAATTTCAAATAAAATGTTATGTGAAGCGAACGAATGAGAGCAATATACAGTTCTTGGTATTTGAGTAGATATTATTATAAATATCACTACTTATAAAATTAATCAAGAGTAGCTTGATTCTAACATTCTTTGCATAGTTCTACAATTTAATTGAGTTATCGACATGTTTAATGTCCTTAAAATGACTATACAGATTAGAATTTTGCGTTAAAAGCTGTCTCACGTTGCAAAGTAAATATGGGGAGGGAGTAGCAAAGAGGGACATCTGTCCGATGACTTCATAACTTAAAAAAAAAAACATTTTATTCTCGATTTCGTCCCGTTATGGACTGCCTGTTTGAAAATGATCATTTCTTCGGAGGGAAGTACTACAGTTGTCCCCAGTTGTACCCTAGTTACGGCCCTGGTTACAACTACACTGCTTAAAGCCGCAGAAAGTTGAATTAAGCATTTCAAGAAAAGAAATTTATTCCAATTCAATCCTATTTAAGCACATAATTCTTGTTTGCTATCGTTATCGCTGACGATAAAAAATTAAATTTCTTGCAAGGAAAAATCTGCTGTAATAGCTTCAAAACGAAACCAGATAAAGCCGCGAGGATGGTTTCTACGGGTAGATCTTAGCGAGAACTACTAGCTACATATTATTTCACCACTTAACTTAAACGTACTTATTTGATAGATTATTTATTTGATGAATAAAACGGGAGACATTGTGTCTTTACTCATTAATACATACTTCGGAATCGTTGCGATACGTTTGATTCGTTTTCTTACGTACAATGTGTATGTCGTTGTGTCAATACCTTTGATAGAGTTAGTGTAAGCAGACGAGCTCGTTTATGACAAATGTCATTGAAAGAATTTGGAAATTATTTAGTAGGCAAGAAATCTTTGCTAAAAACTCCTTAATTAGAAAAATTGCAATAAATGTGAAAATAAACCTAGCTAATTTAAGCTTATGAAGATTAGAGCCACAAAACACCAAGGAAAAAAGTTTTGAATGCTGAACTTCAAAAATAAAAACAAATGTGAAAAAAGATATCGGAAATAAACGATTGTCGATACAATCAAAAATCTCAAGGTTGTCAATATTATGATACCTTGAAAAGCCGAAAGGCTCAATAAGCAATAAAACTGTAACATTTGCAATTCAAAAACTTTTGCGAACAACAAACTAAAAATAAACAGTAGTATATTATATATAACAAACGATTAGCATTTTTATGACCAAATATAATATTAATATGATATTAGAATATTAATGTATAACCATGTCCCGTTATGTCAATAGAATAAATATGTAATATATCAATACAGACTCCATTAACCAGATTACATCTTCAAGAACTTGTAGAACATCAACTTCGAATCATTAGAGATTAATATTAATCAATCAATATCTAGGTTACGCTTTAATTGACAAATTAATTACTTTCCTATCAATAATTATTTGCAATATCAGCTAATTTCCCATCACGTAGACAAATTTTTCCAACATTTTATAAGAAAGAAACTCGCTCGTTTCGATAAAATACTCAAAAGAAAGTAATTAGATTTTTATCGAAGAAGTAAGATTTCTTTGAATCTTCTCATATATATTATTATGCCAAAACTAGCGTTGCATTGCGATCGCACATAAACTAAAAGCATACAGTTATTATAAAGATCACTGAGCTGTATTTCACACATCATATTATTATATTGCAGATCCAGCAAATTCTTAAAATCGCTATATTTTAAAGCGAATATCATCTCCGGTGAAAAGAGAATGTTAAGTGAGGACAGTGCCGTTATAAAAAACAACAGATGCGCAGCTCAATAACAGCTGTTCAGCAGCGACCGCCACGCCGTGACAGAAAGAAAGAAATGCAGCGCATGAGTTTCTTCGTGATTCGCATCATCGTCGCTGGTTTGGTCAAGTAGGACGACCTGAATTGACCTTCTCTCAGTAGTTTTAAAATTTGCTGAGTACATGTATAACTTAAATTGACAAAATTGCATATTTAGCTCATAAAAGTATTTAAAGTAATTACTATGAGAGTATGAGGAGGAGGAAGTAGAAGAAGAAGAGCCTAATGCTTGCAATCTTATTAGAATCAAGCGGCTAGTGAGAAAGCTGCTGTATCGATCTCAAGAAGCTGGTGGCACCTGTGGCTCGATGTGGTGCAGGCATACAATTGCCAGGAAAAACAGCACGACGTCAATATGATACCGGGTCAGACTTTCCATGAAACCCAAGGTTGTTGCAGTTTCAGAGGGCGTAATTGAAACAAAACTGTATTTGGCACAAAGTATAGTTTTTATGTGGTACCTATATATTCATTTTAAACAAATGCAAAGCTTTTTAATATTTAAATTGAATTTCCATTGTTCCGGGTAATCTGGTCCTCTCCACGCTTCAACAATGACACATTAACAGTGAAACATTGTTATATATATATCTAGTAAAAATATAAATAAAATAGATGGTTTCTGTTCAATTTGCTATTAAACAGCTGACTGCAAATAAAAATTATAAATTTTTTTGCCAGATTTATATAAACAACAACTTGATTGTAAATAAGCTCAATAAGTCAATATTTTATGATCTACAAAAGATTTACTTTTACTAAAGATCTTGACAAAAGTTTTTGCAAAAAATAAACAGAATTCAAGTCACTTTAATAAAAATAATGAAAAAAAAATTCATCATGACACCAAGAAATTTATATAGCAAAATATACAGCAAACAAGTAAAAAACGCTCTGCTTTATTTTCAAGTATTATATCTGATTCTGATAACTTCTTTGATTTTCATATACTCTGTGCTGCGAATAATTATTGCTGGACTTAAAACGACGTTAAGTGAATTTATTATGATGTTTCAAAAACATCCTGTTAGAAGAAATAAGCAAAATTAAATTGCGTTTTTTTCTTATATTTTTTGCTGGCATTTTCCAGCCATTGGACGTTTTTATTCATTTCCATCCGCTTTTCCTACTTTGTTGTGTTGTTCTCCAAGTCGTGCCTATCTCACTTTCCGAGAGGACTCGCGCCATAATGTTTTAGCAATGTATATGTTGGGAGCCACACAGACGCGATGCCGAGTCAAGGACGCGTTCAAGGATACGCAAGGATAACGACTCGCGGAACGACGGCACATATACATTTCAAGCGGTTATACGGTTACTACCGATTCGTGCGTACTACCGTCTAGCGTACATGCGTACAATACAAGTCATTTGTTTTATTTGTTTGGAGACACGTTTTCTCTCTCTCTATCTCGAATTATCTAAAATGTAATAAAAGTGTATATGCTTATTTTATTTGACTATTTGTTCTACACAGATTTCACATATTATTAATTAAAATTTCATCTTTAAATGTTAATTATAGTAAGAAATTGCTTAATAATGTAATAACAAATTGGTCAGAGAAATATGTTGGTTATGTATCGCTGTCGCAAGCTATAAGTTTAAAAATGACCTCCTTATAGAATAAATGTGCCAGTGACCAACGCAACCGACTAGTTTTCTTGATTTAGACCGAGAATAAATATATGTACTTTTAACCAAGTACGACAAAAACCAGAGCACTGACAAACCAGAATAGCGAACGCTATGCAACAACTGACACGAAGAGTATAACTAAATAGAAATTTTCCTGCATTTGGATTATTTCGTTTTTTATAGAAAAGTTGTTCTGCGACTGGTGCCTACATCCGGGTAAATTTATTATGGAAATGTTACTTAATCCTCTTTTTAGTTTTATGCAACTGAAATCTTATTTACCGTTGGTGGTAACGCTTCAATTCTATAACCGAACTCAAAGTTACGAATGCCTGAAGCATGCTCTATGGCTGTGACGATCGTAAAACGCTGTAAACGACGAAATTTTTTTGCTTTGAAAACTTAACTTCACGAGTTTCAATTGCCTACTAGAAAATGCTCATATATAACTTTGTATGAGTGAAAAATCAGAGCCGTTTTTTTTTTAATAGTGTAAGTTGGTATTATTTGCAGATAGATTTACGAGTTAACCCAGGAAACATCTAATAATATGAGGTAAATTAAGGCATGACATTATTGTAATATTATCGAATTTTAGTATTCAAACTAGAACAATACAAAACCGCAAAATAGTGACTTGCTCGATAGCTCAGGCTGCTTCATTACTATAATGCAGTCGGTTAAAAATTCAGGACGAGCCTGAACAATATCTCTTCCTGTTCGATAATCCAGCTATACGTTACGTGAGTGACGTTCTAAATAATTCATTATTCTCATTACTCTTTAGTCTTTAAAGTGTGGCCATCCTAGCATTGATTTTCTTAGTACTATGTACAGTAACCAAGAAAAGTATCAGTCTGTTTTCGAATGTATAAAGTAAAACGCCAAATCTTAAACATCAAAACTCGTAATAAATATTTGCATCGCCTTCATTTATATGTTTACTGGAATCACAACACCCAGATAGCAAACAAAACAAAGCTTTCTAATTATGTGTATTTTGCTGACAACTTACTTCCTTCCCGATTGTGGTTGCACTGCATTTATTTGCTTTGTAGAATTCTGTAAAATCTATTTTATCACGAGCCGAATCGTGGATTTGAATAAAGGTATACCTATATTAGAAACAAAGATAGACAATATAATTTTTTAACAGTTTGTCTCATGAGTTTTATTTGTTCAAAAAATAGTAAAAATCATTATCTCTATGCATGTGAGCAAAAATATTTTATTTGCAAAAATTTTAGCAAAAATGTAACTTCTAAACTAACTTTCTTAGAAAAATGATCAATGTATCGAAATGATCAGATTATAGAGTTAATTATAACAGGATTGAAGCAGAACAATCCTTCTCTCCGAAAATTGCAAAAAAAATCATTTTCTTTGTTTATTTATGGTTTTTTGCCTCTAACATCGGCCAACAAAGCACAATGTGTCATATACCAAGAGAATCGTCTTTTGGTGATTTATCTAAAGGCTGCCCCAAATATAGCGCAACGGTAAAGCTTGTTTTGCAGATTGTGCGAGGTTGCTAATCTATTACCTATTCGCTTGCTCCAAGCCAAATTTGCACTCTCGTTGTCTAGCTTCCACCGAAAAACTGTTTGCAGCAAGCTCAGGTATAGCTTTGCACACTAGCTCAAGCGTTAGCACATCTGACTGTTTATATCCTAACGATATTCCTATGATGAACTGTAAATGGATATACTGTATATAAAGCACTAGATACATTTCTCTATTGGCAGATAATTTCATCTTTATATTGATGGCGTGCAGTTTGTTTGATTTGTTGGTTAAAGTGCCGAGAAAGTGAAGGAAGCTTCGGA
This sequence comes from Lissagria laeviuscula, assembly GCA_030264695.1. Classification (NCBI taxonomy): domain Eukaryota; kingdom Metazoa; phylum Arthropoda; class Insecta; order Coleoptera; family Staphylinidae; genus Lissagria; species Lissagria laeviuscula. Next base: position 16,262 of record JARJDU010003201.1, read on the forward strand.
AGCGCAACCGATTGAAACCGGCATGCCGCGGGACCACTGAGTAAGTAAGTAAGTAAGTAATGAAATGTCAAGTGGAAACAGCCAAAGTAAGCGTAGAAAAAATGAGGCATACCTCGGTTGTATCGCATTCGGCGACGTTATCAAAACAATTTTGAATATAAATCAAGACCGCACTCACTTTCCGAGATGTTATCTGAAAGCATTAGGAAACCGACGAAGTTTTCGCCGGAGATGAAAACAGCGGCTTTGTATATATAGGCCGAAGGTGCAGCCGCAGCCGAATAAGAAGAAGAAATGTTGAAAAGATTGCTGAGATGCGAGCGAATGGTTGAGAGAAAAACGAGGAAGCAGAGCGGAGACTGCCCGACGAGACCCTCGCTTCGCAGAAATGAGAAGGTCAAGGACATATAACGTGATCTACAGTTTGTTGCTCAAGTGCAACGAACAATAAAAATCTATCTTGACAAATTATTTTAATCTCAGTATTGTGTATAGATATGAAACTGGTATATGATTGAATTAAATTTAAAATAATTAATTATTAATTACGAGATCAACTGGAAAACCACATAAAAGGATAAAAGTAACCCCGAAGCATTACGAGTTAAACAAACAGGAAATATCCTAAACCAGAAGTTTAAAAAGAAAAAAGTGGAAGAGGAATTAAAAATGACAACACTAGTTAGATGAAGTGGAAAAGCCAACAGGTGTACTGTGCGATAGAAAAATGGCGGTATCAGTTAAGGAAAAAGTCTACAAAGCCGCAGTCAGCCCCATCAATGGTGTATGACGAAAAATGCTGGCCCCTCAACAAACAAATAAGGGCTGGGGATGTCACACCATAAAACCCAGTCCGTAGCAACTACATCAGTAGTGGTTTTGTAATATAACTTATCGCGATAAAATTATCAAAGGGTCGTCTGTGATGGTGTAGACATATTATGCACCAAGATCAAGAAAATATGACACGAAAGGTGCTGGATATGTTCCCTCCTTCAAAAATGCAAGAAAGACTCCGACAAACATGGGTGGCAACAGCAACAAGTCCTAACTACCAAACTACACCAGAGATGATCCAAGACAGAAAATCTTGGCAAAGAATAACTAGAAGAGCCTCTTAAAATAATAGGAACTGGATACGGAAAATAAAATTTACGAAACTTGAAGTACTTGTCACTTCTAAGGATAAATCCATACAGGTTCGCGCATGCGTTGTCTGAAACAAAAATGACAGACAAGTTCGAATTTGACGTATGCATTTCCAAAAGGTCCAAACTAGCTTGAGCGACCCTCTTCAAAGTTGTTGAGATGAAAGTACACCTAAAGCCTAAAAATTTTATTTTAGTGTTGCTAACCTCAAACACTAGATAAAATAATGTTACCATTGCTGTAAACTCAAAATGCGTATACTCGATACATGAACGCACCAAATCAAAGAAGTAAAATAAATCTAAATTCGAGACATAAATGCATTATAAGAATGAAAAGCTTGATTTATGTTCAGCTTTCCATAAGAGCTTTCATAATAAGTTCCTCAGTTCTATCTAAAGTTCTAGGCATTTTACAAGTTGGCAAAATGTCTTCTTTTTCATTAGGATTGATAAAATGACCTTGGATTGGCCAACCAGAATCAAGCATAGCCAGATACATTGCAAAAGTGAAAAAGTTTTCCAGAACTGTATCAGTGCAGCCGCCGCGGATGCAGCGTCAATATCGCTTCACAGCGACCTGACTCAAATCGCTCACTCATTTCCACTCATTTGTCGTTGCTTGCATGTTGCTTTCTATGTTGTTTGTCACATTTTGCGTCAATATTAAGAATAGGGCTAGACAAAGACTAAGACTAAGACGAGGTGCACTATAAATCAAGCTTAAGTTCAGAAATTGCTAAAAATTTTGTACTTTACTCGTGTTCATATTTTATATATTTTGCATTCGTTGAAAAGCCTGACAAATTCAGAAAGTTCTAGGTTATATAACCTTTGCCAATATCTCACGCATTAAGGGTGATTTTCTTTCTTAGATTTGGAAGATAGTTTAAACTTGTCCAACTTCATTTCAAGTGTTTATTATTTTGCAAACATCCCCCAAGCTGTAAACTTTTGCAATAGAAGAGAAGAAAGGTCAAGGACATATAAAGTTACCCACAATTTAATGTTCCAAAACAGTATTTACAAATAAAATATTAAAATAAATCCCTCACTGTCAAATATAGCTATGACATGATGTATAATGACATTCCTTCTTTTGCACATTAAGCAAGTTATTTATTAATTAATTATAAATCTTTTCTGACTAATAACAATTCTTAGAAGCAGTGGCTGTTATGCTAATAAGAAAGGGTTGATGAGCGACAAAAGATAAACAGAAATCCTTGGCGAGTATATAGTTCGACATGAGGAGATAAGTTCAAGGAAATATGCTTAGATAAATCGACTTCTCGAGCTGGGGCTCGGTGGGGTATTTATTGTAAATCCGAATAATTTCACGATGGGCGGTCTGGTGCGTAGCTGTTGTTGACAAGCTTATTCTGTATGATTGAAATGTGTTGTGTTGCGTTGCGGCTGCGTATTCGACGATTGATTTCGTTTCGTTCACAACCAAGCGAATTATTATTGCCTTCATCCCAGGAGACAGAAATCGATTCAAAAACTAAAGATTTATTTTAGTTTATGTGTTTAGCGTAATATGTAACGATTGTGTGTACCTCTTGTCATTTGATATTAGGACCAATAGTAAAATTCATCTTATCATTAATTTAAAAAAGAAGAGATATATTGTACACTGATTACATCTACTTAGATAATTAATGTTTAATAGCAGCACAAACAATACTTACGCCAATGTGTTGCCCGTCCACAAACACCTGTGGCACCAAAATATCATTACAGCGCATGCGATCCCTTATCTCGCCCTGATAATCGGTGCTCATGAAGACGTCGCGTTCCTCGAACTTCACCAATTGTGTGCGTAAAATCTGCTTCACTTTCATGCACGAGTGATAGGTATCTCGGACGACACCCATTGTCGTTGTATAGACTACTACCTTGCCGGAATCTTTCTCTTTGTATGTCTGCAACCAAAAGAAAAAATAATTAAAATCATATTGATATTTAAAAAAAAATCATTTTGTTATGCTATTCATAGGTTATTTATTTTTATCAAATTCTTCTTTTGGCACTGACGTCACCCACTGAGTAAACGTCTACCATGCTCATCTTATCTCTAGTTGTATATACTTGAAATTCACAAAACAAGTACTGTCCTGTGTATACGGAATAGTGCCCCGAAAAGCTGAAGAACATTTATGTTAAAAGGGCTACATAAGAGCCCGAGAACGGATACAAAAATATAAAGCAGATGCACAATAAACGAGAGCGAATCAAAAATCAACTTCGATATCCTAGGAATACTTGGGTTTCTGGTGTTTTCTGGCCAGTTTACTTATATCAGTCGTCAACAATAGCGGATTCAGAGCTGACTGTGGCCTAGGCGCACAAACTGTTCGAGGCTTCGGGCACAATTAGTTTGATTAGCAGAGTAAAAGGGCTTTCGGCGCTACTTTTGAAATTTGAAAGCCCTCCTGGCTTGAGAGGGACTAGGTGCACGTCTTTTGCGGCTGTGCATAAATCCGCCACTGGTTGTTAATGTCGCCAGTTATGTCAACGTCGTTGATTGGTGAGGCAGTCGCTTGAGAACTGGCAAGTTGAATCTCGGCCAATGTTTTCGTTCCCGTTCTTGATTGCCTTCATGTTCTAAATCATCTATATGAATTTTAACTTTTTTGGTCTCGTTCTCGGGCAGTGGTGCAGCGGCCTTTATTTCCATGCTCTTATTTTCGTTCTTTAGGATTTGTGTCTAATTAGCGGGTGTCCCGATTAAGCAGAATCAACTGTATACGCTTTTTCTTGA